>AWOL01S0005057.1:64347-114207 GCA_000715115.1 Nicotiana otophora
GTGTTCAGTGTGGGGGCTCTTGCGTTCGCGTAAGAGGAATTTTGGCAGCTGAGTAATTTGTGCTTCGCGAACGCGAGGTAATTTCCGCGTTTGCGAATAAGGGCATCTGGTCAGCAATGTTCGGGTTTGAACCCATTTTTCATATTTTGAGCTAGAGAACTCGGATTTGGGTGATTCCTAAAGGGAGTTTCAAGGAAGTTATTTGGGTAAGTGATTCTAATTCGGATTTGGTTATTATACATGAATCTATCATTGTCTTTATCATTTAATTAGTGTTTTGGGTTGTAAAAATTGGGGAAAATTGTAGAAACTTCATAGGCTTTAATTTGAGGATTTGAAGGTCGAGTTGTAATCGGAATGGAGTAATTTTTATATGGTTGGACTCGTGGTTGAATGTGTATTCAGATTTTGTTGATTTTGTTGGATTCCGAGACATGAGCCCTAGTTGACTCTTTGACTTTTGTTAAAGAACTTAGCTTTATCATACCGTATTGATTCCTATAGCTTATGTTGATTGTATCGAGTTATTTGTGGCTATATTCGAGGCGTTTGGAGGCCTATTCGTGAGGAAACGACTTGTTGGAGTAGAGATTTGCACGGTTTGAGGTAAGTAACACTTCTAAACTTGGTTCTGAGGGTATGAATCCCTAAATTACGTGTTATGTGGTTGGTGTTGAGGTGACGCACATACTAGGTGACGGGCGTGTGGGCGTGCATCGTAGAAATTGTGACTCGGTCGATTTCGTGGAACTGTGTAGTCATATAATCTTGTTATTATCCACGTATTCTCCATGTATTAGAGAGATTGAGCTATGTTTCATGTTAGAAATCATGCTTAGGCTATATGCTGGTACTGTTCAAACTTACAGAGGTCGTATTGCTGTTTAATTACTTGCTTAATTTGCAATTATGTACTTAGTCACATCTATCATTTGCATATAATATCTCAGTCTCAGTTGGAATTTAGTATATATCATATCATCATTGTTTGGGCTGATTGTCATGATATTTGTGAGCCCGAGAGACTGGACAGATTGATGATCGAGTGAGGGCGAGGGCCTGATTGTGAGTGATGTTTATGGGATCGGGTTGCACGCCACAACATGATTTATTGATTCATCCCATGATTGGCTTATTTTAGCGCTTGGGTAGGATCCATCCCTCTGGAGTCTGACTTACCAGTAGTGAGCGCATGTACCTACTGAGTGTGAGTGCGAGTGCCGAGTGATTGGTAGAACTGAGTGACTGGGAGGACTGAGTGAATTAATACTCTGATAGTATGTATATGACACTATCATTGTGTTGCATTGTAGTTGACATGAATAATTGACATATAGAAATAATGTTTATATCATTCCTCATATTAGTAACACTTGGCATATTTTATCTGTGTTAAACTTAAACTGTTAAACTTGAAAGCATGTCTACATTTCTATAGTGTTTAATCTCTATTTGAATTGTACCTAACTGAGCTCATCACTGCTTTCAGCCCAATGTTAGTTTTGTTACTTATTGAGTATAGTGGGTCGGTTGTACTCATACTACACTTTGCACTTCGTGTGCAGATCCACGAACTTCCAGGTACGGCGGTTGCTAGCTTTGGAGATTTATTGATTGGAGACTATCGAGGTAGCTGCCTTGGCGTCTGCATATCTTGAATCTCTTTCTTTTCAGTTATTTGTATTGTTCTATCTTTCTATACAGTGTTTTAGTAGTCAGACTATGTTGTTCTTTAGAAGCTCATGTACTTAGTGACACCCGAATTTTGGGGGATTTTGTATTGAGTCGCGGTATTTTCTTATCAGTTATTCATGAGATTTTACTCTTAAACTTATTTTATTATGTTTTCAATATTAATTATGCGTGGTTTATTGTGATTGTCAGCTTGCCTAGTATTGCGATAGGCGCCATCATGACATATGAGATTTTGGATTGTGACAATTGGTTTACATTAAATATTGAATGGCAACATGGCATGTGGATCCAAAGACAGGTAGAAAGTAAATTCAATAATAACTAGTACCAGTAACAACATTTGTAATTGACATCGGGCTAACCCCGAAAGGCATATGATCAACGTGAGCGGAATCAAACGCTTGCCATCAGATAGCTTTCAATAAAGAATATTCCCTGACATTATATGGGCAACCGTTATAGAGAATATTTGTATTCATAGCCTGTCATTAGATATTAATCAATGTCCCTCTTTATTGTCATTTAAGAGGGGCTCGATCCTAGGATCTTGTTTCCTTAACTATATCTACAAATAGTAGACTCAACATCCATTGTAAGAGACGGAATCTCTGGCAAAACTTATACTACATTCTATTCTCAAGCTAAATAAAATAACTTTACTTTTTATTTTACATTGCTCTTATTTCTATCCTCGGAGACATTGCTCCCGAAGCCAGTCTTGTCATTTCCTTCAATTCTAATCACTTAATCTTACTTTTAATCTAATTTATTTATCATTTTGGATCAAATCATTTTGCTTGTCTATAAACTACGTAAAAAATTCAACTTTACCATTTGACGGGTAAACACTTTGGCGCCCACCGTGGGGCTTGGACAGCTGCGTAATCGGGTTGATCCTTGCATTTATTACTAACTGGTTTGATTCTTTGTTTCTTAGCAAAAATTGAAAATGGCATCTAACGATGTCAACGTCGCACACAACGTTGAGGGACATGAGGACCTACCTCAACAAGAGAATTCAATCAGTGACACCCGCAACGAGGGGGACGTGTCAACCTCGATCTGTGGAGGACAGTACCCATGACATATGCGGGAGACAACTCCCGATGACGCAGAAGAAGAACACGTTACAGCAACGGTAAGGATCTTGAGAGAGCAGCAGAAGGCCATCATGGGCCATCTCTCAAGGCAGGAACAGGTCATGATGAAACTGAAGCAAGCGTTATCAGGTGCTTCTAACAATGCAAATGGAAAAGGTTCAGCTCCGCCCGGCGTTCCTGCAAATCAGACGGCTCAAAGAGTTGATAACAATACTCCTAGGGGTGAGGTCGGCTTTGACTAGGGAGATAGGTAGCGGATTCGGTAATGACAACGACAATGATCCCTTAAAAACCGAACTCATGAAAATAAAGAGGGAGATGAACAAGCGGATGGATCGAACACAAAGGATTTTTATGCCCGAATGGACCAGATTCCGGGCGCACCACTAGTTTTGAAGCGCTCGAATTCAAAAAAATATACTCAATGACGGTTCAAACCGAGCATAACACCGAAGAGGTTTAAGATGTCGGACATACCAAAATATGATGGGACCTCAGATCCTCAGGAGCACATCACAACTTATACAATGGCCGTGAAGGGGAACGATTTGGCTCTACATGAGATCGAATCAGTTCTACTGAAAAGGTTTAGAGAAACCCTCATGAAGGGGGCCTTGACATGGTATTCTCTTTTACGAGAGCATTCAATTTACTCTTTTGAAATGGACTTGCAGATTCATTTATTAAGGCTCATGCCGGAGCCAGTAAGGTCCAAGCCAGGAGGGCGGACATATTCAAAATCGCACAGGGTGAGTCCGAAGTGCTGCCGGAGTTTGTTATTAGATTCCAAAAATAGAGGATGCCGCTACTGGCCGTACCAGACAAATGGGCAGTGGAGGTATTCACTAAGGGTTTGAACCCGAAGAGCTCCGGCGCCTCCCAAAAATTGAAGGAAAGCCTGCTCAAATTCAAAGCGACCACATGGTCGAATGTCCATAACCGCTATGAATCGAAGATAAGGATAGAAAATGATCAGCTCGATTTTCCGACATGAACCAAGGGGCGGGACAGTGACAAAAATCGAGATAAATTCAAGGATGATTTTGATACAGACCGATGATCTTCTAAAGGCCGCTTTTGGCCTTATGAAAAACTCGAGGGACGCGACAGTAAATGTTTCTGGTCCTCGGATAGTTTTGCTCCCGTAAGATGAACTGACCACGGCCGGAACATCAGGTCGTTGCAAGAAAAAGAGGTATGGGGGACTCGAGATTCCACTTACCCCAAGTTGTCAGATTACAATTTCAACATCAACGTAGTGGAATTGTTATCGACAATGAGGAATATCAAAAAAGGACGATTCCCGAATCTAATCAGATTTGATCCGTGCCAGTTGGATCCCAACCTATAGTGCGAATATCATGGGACTCACGGCCACAGAACTGGGGACTACCGGCATCTGCACGAGAAGGTGGCAATGCTGTTGAAAAACGACCATCTCTGGGAGTTCTTGAGCGACTGAGCCAAGAAAAATTACGGTTGCAGCCGAAACAACACAGAACCCTCAAAGATATGGGAATACCCTCATCGGTTAACTATCAATATGATTTTCGGAGGGAATGAAATCAATAATGTAACCTTTTCGGCATCAAAGAAAACAAAGGTATCGGTGACCCACAACAAGAGACTCCGGAAGGTCACCGAAGATGATCTTAATTTCACGGAGGAGGACGCCGATGGACTTCTTCTGCCGCATAACGACGCCCTGGTAATCTCTCTTAATGTTCTTGATTTCAAGATTAAGCGTGTTTTGGCTGACCCAAGAAGCTCAACCAACATAATTCAATGGAGAGTGCTGGAACAAGCTAAATTAACCGGAAGTATCATTCTGACAACAAAGCTCCTTGTCTGGTTCAACTTGGCGAGTGTGACAACACGAGGAGCGATCCTGCTGCCACGAACACCGAAAGGGTCATGAAGACCACCTTATTTGAAGTGGTGGACGGTGACATGGGCTACAAAATAATTCTCAGTAGACCATGGTTACATGAGATGAAGGTCGTACCATAAACATATCACCAACTGCTGAAATTCCCGGCCCCATAAGGGATCAAACAGATAGGAGGAGATCAACCGGAAGCAAGAGAAATGAATGCAATGTCGATTTCAAGTACTAAAGGGAAGGAGCCCAGCAAATAGCAATTACAGGAACCGACGACTGCTCCCATGTCAAGTATAGATGATAAGGGCGAGGAGTCGTCAGAATCCCACCAGGTACCAAGATACTTTCAGGTACCAGAAGAGACAGATGTGACTAAATCCACAGCAGAAGAACTCGAACAAGTGGCCTTGGTTTAGGAATTCTTGGAGAGAAAGTTTCATTTGGGAACAAGACTCAATCCCAAATTCAGGTCAGGATTTATTAATTTCCTTAAAGGTAATGTTGATTATTTTGCATGATCGCACACGGATATGACAAGTATCCTACTAGAGGTGGTAGTGCACAATCTAAGCCTGGACCCGAGCGTCCCTCCGGTAAGGCAAAAGAAACGCCCGATAGTCGAGATTAGACACAGGTTCGTTAAGGAAGAGGTAACTCGACTACCTGACATCAGTTTAATCTGGGAGGTAAAGTATCCTGAAGGTTTAGCTAATGTAGTTGTGGTTCCGAAAAAGAATAACAAGTTTCGAATGAGCGTAGATTATAAAGACTTGAATAAGGCGTGCCCTAAAGACTCGTTCCCATTGCCAAATATTGATCAAATGATTGATGCAACATCTAGGAATAAGTTAATGAGTTTTGTCGATTCCTATTCTGGGTGCAATCAGATCAAGATGAACCCGGAGGATCAGAAAAAAACTTTGTTACATTGTGATGCCCTTCGGGATTAAAAATGCCGGAGCCACTTATCAGAGGCTGAACAAGATGTTCGAGAAGCAAATAGGTAAAATGATGGAAGTGTATATAGATGACATATTTGTCAAGTCTTTGAATGTAGGTGATTATTTAAAGCACCTCCAAGAAACCTTTGATATATTAAGGAAGCACAACATGAAGCTCAACAAAAGAAATGCGCGTTCAGGGTTGGCTCCGGTAAGTGCTTGGGTTTCTTGGTTTCACAAAGGGGATCGAGGTAAATCCCGATAATATCAATGGCATCGAGGACATCACGGACCATCTGACAAGCGAAAAAGAAGTCCAAAGGCTAACCGGAAGATTGGACGCTCTAAGTAGGTTCATCTCCCGATCCTCGGAAGAATGTCATCACTTCTTCTCTCTTCTTCTTCTGAAGAAGAATAATTTCAAATGGACTCCGAAATGTTAGCAGGCCTTGAAAGACCTAAAACATTATCAATCAAGCCCCCTGCTATTATCAAAATTAGGGGAAGGTGAACAATTGTTAATATACTTAGCGGTAGGTGCCATTCTAGTCCGGGAGGACGAAGGTATGCAATTTCCTAACTATTATGTTAGAGAAATTTTGTCAGGAGTGGAGACTAGTTATCCGCACCTCGAAAAACTGGCCTTAGCTCTCGTAGTCGCCTCTCAAAACCTTAGGCCTTATTTTCAGTGCCACCTGATAACCGTTGTGACGACCTTTCCCTTGCGAAATGTTCTTCATAAGCCTGAGTGGTCAGGCTAGTTGGCCAAATGGGCAGTAGAAATTAGTGAGTTTGATATTGAATACAATCCTAGGACTACGATCAAAGCACAAGTTTTGGCCGATTTTGTGGCCGATTTCAGTCCCGGGTTATTACCCCTGGCTTCTAAAGAAGTGGTGTCGGTATCAGAAATGACATCAAGAGTTTGAACCTTGATCAGGATAAAGCTTCCAATGTGAAAGGGTCCAGACTTGGGGTTGTCCTGATCACGCCTGAGGCAGGCCATAAAAATTGTTCCCTTAACTGACATTGAAGACAAGAACGAGGCTTTGCTTGCAGGACTCGAACTAGCCCGAGGACTTGGCTCCTAGGTCATAGATATCAAATGTTATTCCCAACAGGTAGTAAACCAAGTGTACAGAATATTCGGCGCGAAGGACGAACACATGCATCCGTATGTGATTAAACTTCAAACGTTGCTCGCACGATTCAGGGAGTGGTCAATCACACATATCCCGAGAGAAGAGAACATAGAAGCAGATGCATTGACCAATTTGGGGTCGTCCATGGAAATGAAAGGATCTGACTCCTGTACCGTCGTTCAACTTATGCATTCGGTACTGGATGTGTACGGATATTGTGAAGTAAATACAACCAACCTAGTCTTGGATTGGAGGAATGAGTTCATCGATTATCTTTGGAATGGCAAGCTGCCCGAAGACCCTAGCGTCCAGGGTGCTATGTACCAAAGTGGATCGTTATAGACTTTTGGATGGACAATTATATAGGAGATCATTCCAAGGCTCGTTGGCCCGATGTTAAGGAGCCTCGGAGGTAGACTACGTGATGATAGAGGTCCATGAAGGAATTTGCGGGAACCATTCCGGTGCAGATTTATTGGTGCTAAAACCGGTTAGGGCAGGATACTACTGGCCCCGGATAGAGCAAGATGCAAAGGATTTTGTTCAGAAATGCGACAAGTGTCATCACCACGCACAATTGGTGCACCAACCGGCAGAACCCTTGCATTCGGTATTATCCCCATGGGCATTCATGAAATGGGGGATGAATATAGTTGGGCCACTGCCACCGGGTCCTGGAAAGGTAAGTTTACTTTTAAATTTAACCAATTACTTCACTAAATAGGTTAAAGCAGGTCCTCACTAAAAAACTCGGTGAGCACGAAGTGATCGACTTCCTATGAGAATACATATTTTACTGGTTCAGAATGCTGAAAGAGATTGCTTGTGATAACAGACCACAGTTCATAGGCTCCAAAGTCACAAAATTTCTTGAAGACCTAAAAATCAAAAGGATTACATACTCATCATACCATCCGAGCGCTAATGGGCAGGCGTAATCGACCAATAAGGTGATTATTCAAAACCTCAAAAGGAGGTTAGAAGTGGCTAAAGGCAAGTGACCCGAAGAGTTACTGGGTGTGCAATGGGCGTACCGGATGATGGAAAAATCAAGTATGGGAGAGACACCTTTCTCTCTCATACACGGCGCAAAATCTCTGATTCCAGTGGAAGTAGGAGACCAATCTTACAGGTCTCCCGAATAGATGAAGAAGCAAATAATAAGGCATTCCTAGTAAAGCTAGAACTGCTTGATGAACGTAGGGACTTGGCACACATGAGGATGGTGGCTCAGAAGTAAAGGATGGAAAGACACTATAATCGGAGGGCCAATATCCACTCTTTAATGTAGGATACTTGGTTTTGTGGAAACTCGGGAAGTCAACGCTGGGAAGCTGGGTCCGATGTAAGAAGGCCCCAACTGGGTTTCAGCTGTCACCGATAAAGGATCATACGAGTTGGAGAATCAAGATGGAGTCAAATTGCCTAGCAATTGGAACGTGTATCACCTCAAAAAGTATTATTGTTGTTGGATCCTCCCTATATTGAAAGTATATGTTGCACTCGTTTTCCCTTCGACTAGTTGTTTTCCCAATCGGGTTTTTCTGGAAAGGTTTTTAACGAGGCAGCAACGAAAAGCATACTATGAAGGAAATATCATCAATAAAGTTAATACCTTTAAATGACAAGGCAATGAAATAATAGACCACTACGAGATGGTTAAATAGTCTTTGGCTCTATGGCATGTTCCTAATGGGAAGTAAAGCTTACCATCGAACCAAAGGCTAGTCAACCATTCACAAGTGTTTTAACCAAGAAAACAAAACCTCAGTGTTCCAATTCGCATACTTCAGATTCGAACAATGGGGGGAATAGTATTGGATACGGAAGCAAGGATGCCATGAAAACAGGGACTACGATACCCGGGAACAATAATGTCTCATCGGGTCTGGGGACTGCACAACCAGCTCCGTAGAAATAAGTTGTACAAGTTAGCCACATGTATTAGAAATTTCTTTTCTTTAGAAATCGAATGCTTATGTACTTTTAAAATGGAAGGAATAAAATAAAGTCCTTTATATTTTGTCTTGTTTATTATCCAAATGATGAGTTAATTTTATCATTTGAAATTAACAGAAAACTTCGAATGCTTGTGCTGGAATGAACATGAGACGTCCTCTTCAAGAGCACCGTAAACATAAGAGGTCCCCCCCATTATGAAACCCTCATAGTAAAGGGTTGGTTCCGGAAGAATTTATCCCAGAACAAAAAGCTATCAGACGAAAATACACCCGAAGCCTTATCTAATTCGACGCAAAAAGAATAAAACCTTATGTAATACTTAAGAAAAAGTCTTCTTTATTTATCAATGCCAAATGACATAAGTACAAAAGTATAAAGGAAAATAACAAAAGAAAAGAGGAAAAATCTAAACAACATCGCCACCAGAACTCGGGGGGAGTGAGGCATCTACGCCTCCCCCCGAGAGAAGTGGGCAGGTCTACCGCTGGTGCGGGACCTGGGCCTTCATCATCATTCTATAAAAGTTCCCCCTCGGTTCCCGAATACCTTGGAACTGGTACTCGAAGATTCAGCTTCGTCAGGATTAACCGGGAGGCGTTCTCGAGCAGTTAAGCCCAGTGCTTGGGCCTTGGCAATTTCATCATCAATATCAGCGATGCCCGCTTTGGTCTCGTCCAAGGGTTTTCTCTTTATATGATACATAGCGTATGACATTTGAAATACAAGGGAATCTTCTTGAAATTGGCGTTTTGACTTAAGCTTGTCAACCTCAGCTTGGAGACCATCCCGCTCGGATCTTGTGGCGCCAAGGCTAAGATCAAGATCACAGATTGTAGATATGTGAACCCAGTTTATCTCCATGATCTTCTTAAATGTCTCTTCAATTCTAGCCCGCTTCTCTTTGGCGGCAGCATCTTCTTCGGGTTTGGAGCTCAAGGCTGCCTCCAAGTTATTTACTTGCTCAACAGAGGAAGACTCGTGCTCGATAGCAGCAAGAGCAACATCTTGAAGCTCAGTCTATATAGCCTTAGCATCTTGAAGTTGTGTATGTAGCTAGGTGGCTTATTAGCTGTGGGCCATCACGTCCTTCTCACTCTGCTGCAACCGAGCCTCAAGCTCGGCCGCTTCAGCAGCCTTTGCCTCTAGCACGGGAGGCGCGTAGCAAGTTGATTCTGTTCGGCCAACAACTGATCCCACTCAGACATTAGTCCTTCTTTATTAAGGATCAATCTCTGAATGCCCTCGGATGTAAGAATGTTGGCCTACAAAACGTATATCAAAGTCAGAAATCCCATTATAATAGATAAACAAAGAACAAGCAGTAAGAGAACAAGTACGGTACCGCTGCCGCATTGTGCATGGCGTTGTTCAACATGCACTACCCAGAAAGGAGCATATATTCTTCTTATCTTTCTCTGAAGCCAACAACTTCAGGTAGTTGGCAAGCTCCACCGGCTTGGATAGAAGATGACATCCCTTTGAAATCGAGAGAGTGACAGTCCTCCTTCCTCAGGGATCTGGAGAAGGGGGTGAGTAATTGTACCCCAAATTCCCGTGGTCTGGGGACTGGGGAGGAGAAGCACCTTCCTCTCAGGCGTCTATGGCCGGCGGAGTAGGTATAACAAATGCTGGTGGTATAAGAGCAGTTGGTGTAGAGGGCCATGAAGTTGTTGGTGTTGTAGGTTGAGAAGCAGCTGCATCAAGAGCAATGCTGATTTTTGGTTGCTCACCAACCGAAGGCAGAAGAGGCCCGGTTTCCAATCTCCCGGGACCACAAGCAACAACAGGGGTCTAAAAGTGAGAATCGACATTATCTACTTTTTCCATTTCATCCCAAAGTGCTCGGACTTCTGCTTCGGTTGGGGTTTTAATCTCTCCCGGTCAAGCACCTGGTTGAGCTGATGAAGATCTTTGTCTCCGTTGAAGAAAAGCCTCATCATCACTAGCTTCTCTGTCATCTTCTATGACCACTACGGCCATTATTATCTTAGTTTTGGCCTTCTTTACTTTCTTATTTATATCCCCAGCCGAGGAAGATCACCGCCTTTTTGGTCACTTGTTTACTGGCTGGGGACTCCGAGAGGACATGCCTTCACCAGAAGCAAACCCGAGGGCACCGCTCCGAGTGAGAGCATCTTGCAGCAATCTCGCAACCTCTATAGGATCGGCCAAAACCTCGACTTCGGGGCAGGTAACAGAGCCCCGCGAGATTCTTGAATCAAACAAAAAATATAGTTAGCAAGTTTACTTATGTACATATAGAGGCGAAAAGTGGAAGGACACAGTTTACTGTGGTTCTTGGTCTTCCACCCATATTTAGGGTCCATCTCCCTCCACGGGCGGGTTTATGGTGTAGTGATATCCATAATCTTCTGAACCCATTGGTCCAGGCTTTCAACCCTTGGTGGTGTCCACCGAACAACTGAAATAATGGAAACAAAGAGGTCAATAATGATGAGAAACAACCTTTTCATGAGTGAATGAGATGAATAAATTACAAACTTACGTAAATGGCTCCATGATTCAGGAAAGGATGGAATTGTGGCTGGGATGATATCCCCCATAGAATGATAACAAACCATTCCATCCATCCACGGTCGTTGTCATCATCCACGCTGGTAAGAAGGGCATGGTGGCCACGTTTACTGAAATTTCTTACTCCCCCACGGAAACTTTTGGGGGAGTAGAGGTTCATCATATGTGCCAAGATTAGGGCTTTCCCCATTTACGTGCACAACTGGCGTAGACAAGCCACCGTTCGCCACACATAAGGTCCTACTTGTGCCAAGAAGACATGGTACCGGTTGGCATAGCTCCAAGATCACGGGGTCAAGTCCCCCGCTCAAAGTAAAAGGGCCCAAAGTTAAGAGGAACGAATAGACATACGTAAAACCCTTCTTGGTGAAGGTAACCCGCTCTACTAGGTCAGGAGCAATTATGTTAAGATCTGGGTAGTTGCAGTCCTCCTTCATAGTAGGAATACTGGAAGGGCGAATAAAAGAAGGATACCTACTAGCAGCCCAAGTTCGAGGATGCACAGAAGGGAACTTCTCTAGGAAGTCATTAACGGTGCTAAAATGTTTGGGTATGATAGTGCTTATTGACGGCCAATTTTGACCCTCCCTTTTAAAATTAATTTATTTATACTTAATAATTTACAATGAGGGTTTTGAAAATATTTTCAATCAATAATACCTATTTTACAAAATTAATTAAGTATTAGTAGTTTTGAAATTAATAATCTAGTATCATAATTATAGTTACAAAATGTATCATACTTACTATTTTAAGACTATTAAAATAACTTTTACCTACGTCACATAGGCTTTATAATTAAGTTAATAAATTATTTTTTAATTTCTAGTTAACTAGATTACTATGTTAATAATTCGAAATTACGGTCATAATTTAGAAAACAAAGTATTTTACAAATAAGTAACTAAAATAATTAGTGGTATATTTGATAAGTATAATTTTTACTACGTTTTATCGAAAATAATTAAGTTTATTTAAATTAATTTCAAAAGGGTTAAAATGCTAAAAGGCTATAATTATAATTCTTTAATTAAACATAGAATGGCTACCATTTAAGTTAATCTTAGCCTAATTACCAAGCCCAAAAGCAAATCTGACCCATGCCTAATTCCCTTCTATCCAACTTGGCAAACTCCATAGCCTCTTCTGGACCAATGAGATCATGCCATGTCATTCGTCTCTAGCACACACAAAACAAACACAATTGATCTAGGCCGTCCATTTTTTAGATCAATGGCCCACGATTGTGTCTCCATTTTTCTCTTTAAATTAAAGACATTCAGCAAGTTTAATCATAGCCGTTGGATCACTAGAATCCACTGGCTATCGAAATTCTTCATGAAAATATTTAAATCTAGAATTATCAAGACCCTCGATATAAAAGATCGACGGCCCAGATCTTTCCCCTCAACCTTATCAATAGAGACGGCTACCCAGACTCCTAACCCTAAAATCATTTCTCTTTTGACACAGACGCCCCCTTTCCCCTTTCGTTCTCTCTTCTCTTATCCTCCTAGGAACATCAATCACCATACCTTGCACAAATTCGTGCAAGGTCGTGAGCTTTCCCTGTAAATCATCTCTTCTACCTCCCTATCCGTGAATCGCTTATTTCTTTTTTCAATCACTAAATTTGAAATGCCTGAATCTGAACCCTAAGCTCAAAACACCACTGACCTGATTTCTTCCTTGTTCTTACAAATGAAACATACATAATCACTCGCTTTGTCCCTAGGCTATGAAGCCTGTTGTTTTCTTTCCATCTCACTGATGAAATTTCAAAACACCCAAATCAGAAACCCTAGACCAAATGATGCAAGGTCAAATCCTCAGAAATCCTTTATGTTCTGTTAAATTGGTGGCATGCATGGCCATCTCACAGTGCTATCATACTTATTCTTGGTCCAGAGGTCAAGAAAGGAGTCCTTTGGACATTGAGGCTCTTACCCAATGGAGTTTACCTTCAACGGTTAACTTTCCCCTTCTTATGTAAAATCGCTATTGATTTCCCTTTGTCTTCTAAGATTTTCACCTAATTATGCTCACACCTCTACCCCTTCGTCACTCTCCACTACTGAATTTGATTTATATTAATCCTAAGGTATTGAATTCCACTATAAATAGTAGCCTTAATTGCTCTCACCTAACATCACCAACAATATCTAACAAACAGGAAAAATCAATACGCAATACAGTAATGTTTAGAACTCTTTCAACTAAGGCTAAGTTCTCACTCAATTTCTTATTTCTCTCTAGTTGTGAATTACTCATTGATTGAAGTTTTGAGTCCTTGGATCTTAAACGGCTAAATTAAGCATTTGTTTGGTTTTCTGCCCTAAAGGAGGTCAGTAAAACCTCAACCCTACCCTTATTTTGTTTGTTTGAATTGCTAAGCATGAGTTGTTCTGTTATCTCTTATTGAATGATGTTATTGATAATGTATGATTGATTGCTTCGTGTGTTTGTTAATGACATATGATTGATGAATAGATTCTGGAATCAAAAGTTCTTCAAGCTATTGAAATTAGAACCATGTATTGATCCTAATGAACATCTGATGACTTACACCTATTGTTAAGCTTTTGAATTCAACAAAGGAACTCTCAAACTAGTTATACTCTCAAACTATCCTGATAGCTAGTTTCAAACCTCACTGGTGTTCTATTAGAACTACCATGACTGCTATACTAATCTGCCTTAGGTATTATTTGCATTTTTAGTGATTCACCTGATAACCTAGACTTGAATGAATGTGAACTTGTTTAGTGGTAAAAGCAAGACTATCACTCTAGTTTGGAAACACCAGTTCATGACATTTGAACCAATCTCTTCTTTCTGCCATGCCTCTATGATTCTGTTAATTCTTAGAAGGTCACTAATCTTCTGACTAAACTCATGACTATTTGATTACACTATGTAAACATGTCCTAAGCTAATTGGATTCTTGTATTACCTCCGTGTGTATTATGATAATTTCCATACACTTAAATGAAACTATGAGGTTTGGTTGATGATATTTTTATGTTCTAGTGTTTTCATTTGTTGTGCTAAAGTGTTGAAATTAAGTTTCTTACTTTGTACAACAGACCCTTAATGTAGTGATACCCCTGCCCCTTTTCTGAAATTCATGAAGTCATACTATTAGTTTGATTGTGTTAACAATCTATTCATGTTTGTAATAATATGACCCCTGCTAAATCTCCCATGCGGGTGCTTTCTCTTTGATACTGTGCACTTATCTAGTTCTTCAGTACTTCTTCTTGCCTTGCATAACCTTGTACATGTATACATTGTTCTTAAAACTTCACTGAGCTCACTTAAATGAACTATGCCTAACCTATGAACCTGAGGTGAATCTTTTGTTGCTATTGTTTGAGTATAATTGCAAGCTTTATTCCCCAATGAGATTAGTATGAAGTTAAAAGCTTTTATAAAGAAGTAATCATGCCATTTGCTTTAGAGTGAAATAGGACTGTTAGCTTGTGTCTCAGTTAACACTCTCTAGAAAGTTTCAAATTGAAATTATTAATTTGTATCCTTCTTAATACTCTTTAGAAGTTTTAATTGAAGATGTTAACATATATCTCTGTTAATATTCTTTAGAAGTTTCTATTGAAGTTGTTAACCTGTGTGTATGTTAGAAGATAAGACTTAGTTAAAAACAACCCTTGACTAATCTAATTGAAGTCTGTTAAGAGAAGGTATATGTGTCGATGGACTTTTATAGGTTTGAACCATGCATTTATTTACTTTTAAGACATGTGATTTAGGTGTTTGGGTTTCTAAAAGTAATCTGACAATTCTTTTTTCTCTGTGTGTGCTTGGAGGTAACTTCTTTTGAGCATACCTATCATGTCACATTATTCATAGTGAATTATAATCTTATGTTTGGATTGTGGTTACAATAGTGTGATTGGCTGTCTTATGATCCTATGGTATTATGTATTAGCTGTTATGAGAAATGTATATACTCATATGGTGTGGTATCACTGTGGTATGGGGATCTACATTGAGTGCCTCATCGGTACCTAAACCTATAGGGAAGAGTAAGTGTGAGGAGTTAGGGGTATTTTGGAGTAGAGTTTAGTTCTTGATTGGGCTACTCTCCCTGACACAAGCATTGCCCTAGGCCTCGAGACCCTTGAGAACTTTGAAGTTCCAGGGATCCAAAGATTGCCTTGGCCATGGAAGGAATTCTACCCTTAGCCTCTAATCTATTGAATCACTTTACCATCTATGACTCCACACACTAGTTTTTATATTTTGGATTGCTATCAACTGTTATAATGTGTCTTGGGCCCAAGTCATGTACCTGCGCACATTGGAGTCTGAAGTTGCTGTTGTTCGTTCTCACTATTTGCTGGGCCTACTTCTCTTCAGGCCCAAACCAGAGTCCATTCTTCTTCTTGACTTTTTTCATTAAGTTTACTGTCCTTATTTCACACATGTATATAACGCTTACCATATTTTGGTTGAATGTTTTACTTTACATATTTGAATCATGTGAATAATCTAGTCAAGCCCTAAAAATACAGGATTAAAAGAAGCATTAGACTTAGCAGTAGATAATCCCGATGCATTAATCATTTATACTATTAATCTCTTATGCTAATACTAACAATTTTTATGAAGTATTTTGAAACCAAAACAACTTTAGCAAAGGACGACAGTCTCCTCTTTCAAAAACCAAAAACAGAATCTGAAAAGTGGTCTTTTAATCGAGCTTTTTCCACAAAAGAAAATCGAACAAACGTTGTTGCAAAACCAAGGCTTTTTGGATGTTTTTCCCAAAAATGAATATGAGATTTGAGAACTAATTTCTAAGGTATGCCTAAAGACTATTTCTTTAAACAAGCTTTGCTTTACAAAGATCATAAATAGTCATCTCCTTTTAAAGACATAGTGTTTTATAACTTAGCCACATCTCACAAAGTTTTATAAATGCAAACATTATGTACATACTTCAAAACTCTTTTAATCATATATAAACATTTTCTTAAAAGCTTTTATAAACCTATATCCCTTGTAAAACTACATATCCTTTTTTCAAGTAATAAGTTCTAAACTAGATATACAATATGCCACACTTTAACACTAGTTAAGCCGAGTATAGACAACTAATCTTTTAAATCTAGTCTAAGTCCTATGGAGCTATCTCAGGTAGATTTTAAGGGGTGACTAACACCTTCCCCTTAGAAGAACAAGAACCCTTACCCAAAATCTCACCGGTTAGCAGACTAATAGAGAAATGATCTTAGTAATTAAATAGGTACCCTAGTATATCTTTAAATATTAGATGGCTACTCTCTTTTATCATCAATAGGGAAACCATCAATAGGGAAACCCTAGTTGAATCTTGTTTTGACTCGTGAAAAATAGGGTGTAACAATATGGCGACTCTACTGGGGCTCTCACACTTAGGTTCTGATCGTAGGAAACTTAGACTAAACATGGAATTTAGGATTGTTTATACACTATGTTAACTGTGTTTAATTTGCGATTATATGCTTACCTGCCTTACTTGCTCGTTATGTACTTATTTGCTTATTTTAAAATGTTATTACTAACATCACTATCTGTTACCGCTTTATATATATATACTATCATCGCACTCTTTCCTATCGAGTCTTGTTCGTACACTATCACACACAATGGCGCACAAGGGTTATCTTTTACACCCCTCTGAAACTTCTTTAAAAATTATTTAGTTCCAAAGAATGTCTTTGTCAGGTCAGATGACATAACTTCTCGCAGTATTCAGTCCAACTCAAAATTAGGAAATACTCGACTCTAGCAAACATAGATCATATTGCATAATCCATAGGTGAGTCAGTCCTTGGCATCGACACACAATTAGGAAAGCCACCCTAATGTCAACGATTCATGCACCCAATGACATAATGTGGAAAGACGAACCAATCATCACCAGACCCTTAAGACCCGAAGCAAACACTTATCAAACACCCTTTTTCCTACCCTCTTCAGAAATGGAAATCAACCAAAACATCCTCTAGATCAATATGGTATGGTAGCACCATACGAACTAAAGCAATGATGGAAGAATATCCGTCGAGAGCATGGAGACGACATCAGGATACACCTAGGAGCACTGACTGTCTTGCTAAACATCTGAGCTGACAAAGTGTTTACCCATTTGTTGATAGAGTTCTGGGACACCGCCAAAATAGCTTTCAAGTTTGTTGATTGTGAGTTGGTGCCAATGTTTGAAAACGTTACCAGTTTCACATAACTTCCATTTACTGGGAGGCGACCGATACTACCAGTCACATGCTCGGCAACAGGTTCCTTGATGCTTTGGGTCTGGCAAACAGTCGAGGGTTGAGAAACATTGAAGATGGATGGGTAAGCCTAGACCAATTGTTTGACATGTGCAGATATTGTTAAAGCTATGAATGGTACTTGGGAGAATTTCAGTGTGATCAGACCACGTGGGAAAGTCTCTGACTCATAACCTTCTCTTTGGCATTGTTGGGACTGCCGGTTTTTCCGCAAAGAAGAGGATAGATCAATATCAACTTGTTGCCTGTGGTTTCAGTAACATTCCGAGAAAACCTCCAAGCTACATTGGTACCTATAGTGTTAGTAGAGATTCTCAGAGATTTATCTGCATGTTCCAGGGGGTATGACTCCTTCAAAGGTTGTAACCTACTGTTTCAAATCTGGGCCACGAAGCACTTCTTTCAGCGAGAGGCCACAGTTGACTAATTTGTGGGCGTCAACAACATGATTCAAATTCACAACGAGAGAATGAGGCATTGGGTCTCCACATACTGACGGGAAGAGTGGAGAGAGATGCTGACCAACTTAAGCGGAGAATGGGTCAATTGGAAGTTGTCATGGCTAGGCGGAAGGGAAATCCTAGGGACTCCCCAGAAGTATTTTATCTAGATGAGGGAATCCACTCATACTCACCCCTACGAGTTCTCAGGCAGTTCGGGTTGATTCGGTATGTACCTCTTTGAACGAAGATGACACTGTATGAAGACGAATACAATGGGCAGATCCCAATACCAAGGATAAGGAGGCTTCAGGAAGAGTGGAATGATCTAGTCACAATGCCAATGGGTTAGAATTTGTGGTGCACTCCAGAATATTATGTCTGGATCAATGAAGAAGACGAGTTAGGTCGACCAAGCAGGGAAGAAATAGTCTGGTTGGAGGATGCAGTGGAGGCTTTGCAAATCTATCATGAGATCTTGACACACTGCCTCGTGACTACCTTCATGCATCATCAAGTGGTCCAAGGGTCAATTGATCACATGCTGCCATCTGCTGAGGATGATGACCGAGTAGTTGAATGTATATAGAATGAGTCTGAGACAGAACCGGAGGAAGATCCAGAGGAAGAACCCAAGTTCAATGATGATGAATAAGAATTTGAAGAAGACCTGAAGGAAAAACCGGAAGAAGGAGAAGAGATGGAGAATAATTCCGGGGATGGTTACTAGAAATTGGTTGATTTCACTCTTTTTCCCACTTTGTATCTTTATCCCTAATTTTCTCATTTCCCTAAGGGTAAGTTTGTCGGAGCCTATGTAATTCTATGAATGTTGGAAATAATGATGTAACCTCTGCTCCTGCCTATTACAATCCAAATACTATCGATGAAAACCAAAATTTGCTTTGGATCTGAATGTGTCAGATCTAATTGTTTGTCAAATATTCGTGACTTAGGCCAACCTCCAGCAAAGAGAGGTCCCATAAATTTTAGGAAAATGCACTTGCCTGAATACGTGAGTTGACTGCTTTGTATGCCTATTACTTGTGCAAATACTGAAACTTACTTTTGTTCTTTTTCTTTTTCTTTCTTTTTCTTTTATTACTTTATTATTATTCCCCAAATAAAAGTTGGTCTGTGTTGATCCAAAACTGGCAGAACCAATGTACAACTTGAGATCGAAAGGGACGATGTCTCCGACAGATAACCCAACCCAACAAGCTTTGGTAATAGCTGATATCCCGGGGCAATAGGGAAAAAGGGATGATACGTAGAATGACGAACATGTAGACATAATGGCCCAAGAGATGGAATCATTGAGGGAGGAAGTACAACTCATTTGGGAATTGGCACATCTTGCCGTGACAACGCTCCCACAACCACCATGTTTTCTTTCTCTTGATCCAACCTCCGACCACTTTCCTTCCACTACTCGCCAAGAAAATAATACCCCGGCTTCGATCCCTACCACCCAAATTATACCCCTAGTAACCCTTGCAAACCCACCAAACCCTCCCACAAACATTCCTTACATACCAAATTACGTTCGAACACTGCAAAAACCGCCAGTTGCCACCAGCACAATTCATACCCCACCTCGTGATGGCATCACCTTCACCAAAAACCAAAACCAGCACATACCCGCGACATATACCGTTGCACGCAAGCGATAAGTTCCTCCTGTATATGCTGTTTCAGAACCTACCTTCACAACGCTTGTCATAATATGCCTTATGAAGTTGATCAATATGTCAAAATGGAGAGGGAAGCTAAGTATAAGGAGGAGGAATCAGTGTCCGAGTAATTACAAGCATTGAGAAAACAAACGAAGAACCTTCAGGTCACTTGAGGGAGAAAAAGTATAGACAATGAGAATCTGTGTATCCACCTTGATATGGGCATGCCGATAGGGTACAAGCCTCTGAAGTTTGATATCTTTGATGGGACAGGTGATCCTCATGCACACTTGAGAACCTACTGCAATAAGCTAGTTGGAGTATGAATAAATGAGAAGTTAAGGATGAAGTTGTTCATAAGGACTTTGCAAGGGGAAACACTTACTTTGTACGTTCTCCAAGATCCCCAAAACTGGAGGGAGTGGCAGGATATGGCAGAAGATTTCATGAATCGCTTCCAGTTCAACACAAAAATCACACCTGATAGGTTCGCATTGGTAAACTTGCAGAAGAAATTATCTGAATCATTCCAAGAATATGCACGTCGTTGGAGGTCAGAGGCTGCCAGAGTACAACCCCCGTTAGACGACAGTGACTTGACTAAGTTTTTCATTAGGGATTAGGAAGGGTTCTACTTTGAGAAAATGATGGGCGTGATGGGGCAGAAGTTCCCTGAACTTGTTAAAATATGAGACTTTTTAGAGGAAGGTATAAAGTCTGACAACGCAAGGTACAATCTATAGTCGCATTGCAACTAGAAAAGCAATCCAATCCGGTTCAATAGGCAGCAGAAAGAAGAAAAAGAAAGAGGTATCAGCAATCATTCCCTATTACTAGTCCAATCCACACCATGGAAACAACTCTTACTCTCCAAATACCCATTCCCTACACCCACCTACTTATGCTCCACTTTACAACACACAACCATACTACAATCCCCAACCTCAATATAACCCATATCACATCCATACAAATCCAAATCCACCATGACCATACGCTCCAGTTCAAACTACCACTCATCAAAACCAACCCACATATGCACCCCGACCTCGCTCAAAATTTGAAGAAAGAGGTCCCAGAAACTACACCCCGATTGCTGAACCTTGGATCAAATGTGGGAAAGACTGAGGAGAGCAGGTTTGATACATCCGATAGAAGGAAGGGTTCCTGAGTATCCCTCAAAATACTTTGATGTAACCAAATGGTGCGTCTACCATTCAAACGTACAAGGGCATGATATCGAGGATTGCTTCAAATTGAAGTATGAAATTGAGTCACTGATTAAAAATGGAGCCATCCAGTGCACCCCAGCTCCACCCAATATGAACCGCAACTCACTGCCAAATCACCGGAATCAAGGAGCTAATATGATCACCCTGGATGAAGAATATGACCTGAAAGTAACCATCGTCACAATAGGAAACAGTGAGGCTACGAGGGCTCCACATCGAAGGACTCCAATGATTATAGTACAGTTTAAATCTACAGTGATGGTCCAGACGTACCAGCAATAGCCCACGGCTACTATCAGGGATGAAGAGGATCGGGAATACAAGACAGTCCCGTGGACATATCAATAGAAAGGGAAAGCCAAGATGACGGATTCCGCAGTAGCTCATGGTATGACCAGGTTGGGGAGATGTTACGCTCCTAAGGATGTAAACCGAGGGAATCCACGAAGGGAACAAATTTAGAGAAGGAATATAATATACCCGGAGGTCGCAGAATTCTGGAAGAAGATGTCAACCAAAGAATACTCTGTAGAGGAACAATTGAAGAAAATCCCGATGCAAATATCAATCATGGATCTATTGATGAGTTCAGACAGTCACAAAGACACCCTGATTAAATTGTTAAGTGGGGTGAGCATGCCGAGCAACACCACCAGTGAGACACTGGCAGCAACCATCAGGAAGATGGTCAAAGCAAGTATGATCACTTTTCGAAGAGATGAACTACCTGTAGAGGGCATGGGTCACAACAAAGCTTTACACATCATTGTAAAATATGGAGATAAGGTGGTGCCCAGAGTTCTTGTTGAATTTTGCCTGCTCTCTACCCTAAGAGAGTTAGGTATTCATATGAGAGAATTAAAAGAATGTCAAGTGAGGGTAAGAGATTTCGACTGGTCATAGAAGGATGTCATTGGAGAAATCTATTTGGTTCTGCAAATTGGAGCAGTTGAGTTTCCCATAATATTCCAAGTGATGGATATTTCATCTTCATACAACTGCTGCTAGGAAGACCTTGGATACACATGGCAGGGGCAGTCTCATCTAACCTACACAAGTGCATGAAGTTCGAGTGAGATTGCTAAGAGATTATAATTTGCGGTGAATAGAGCCAATCATGTTATCTGGAACATACAGTCACGTTCATAGAGTGATTAGACGAGGTTGTTATCCATGCAGTTGAGATCATGCAAACCATGAAAATAGGAGAGACCGAGCAAAATATGGGGATGCAGTCACCATACAGATCAAATATGGCCATGAGAGAAATGATAAAATATGGATACAGACCAGGGACAGGGTTGGGAGCCCGATCAGATGGGATAACTGAGCCGATTGAGCTGAGTCGTAAGAAAGGTAGAGCAGTCATAGGGTATCAGCCTCTGACTGGGAAGACTTGTACTGATAGCTTCGAAAAGAAGGCTTTTGTGCCAGAGCGTGTTTTGGGTACGGGTTAGAGCACAACACTAGTGGACGACATCATCGATAGAATGGGAATGTTGTTCGTGATAATAATCGAAGAATGTTGTGATAATGTTAATATCAAGACACCGACCATTCGGAATGCCGAACCAGGAGAGGACTTGCAGAATTGGACCGCCAGCCCATCTTTGGTTCGCCAGGAGTCTTGGTAGTGTGGAATATTAAAACTTTTGAAAATGCACACTGTCAATTAAGGTTTGAACCATGCCTATACTCTTTTGTCATTCTCCTCCTTGAACGATCAGATGTTCCTCTTTTGATGAAATAAAAAGAAATACTTTCTTAAAACATTTTTGCCAATTTATGTATCGCTTCATTCTTTTTAGTAATCAAAATGATACAAACTCACGTTTCGTGATTATGACATGTAACGAAACCCTCGAGTAAAGCGATCCAGATTACGAAGAATACGATGAAAGCATGATGCCAAATAATCTCCCACAAGAGATCGAACAGCTGGAAAGCGAGAAAAGGCCTAACCTTGAAGAGACAACAGTGGTCAACTTGGGAAACAAAGAAGACATGAAAGAACCCCGAATCAGCATCCATCTGGAAGCAGAGCAGAAAGAAGAATTGGTCGAGCTCCTCTGACTGTACATGGATGTGTTCGCATGGTCATATGACGACATGCTTGGTTTAAGCACTGACATTATTTCACATCGATTACCTACCGATCCTGCTAGACTACCAATCAAACAAAAACCTAGAACGTTCAAACCAAACTTGAGTTTGAGGATAAAAGAAGAAGTAACTAAGCAAATAGAGGTGAACGTAGTGAGGGTCACCAATTATCCCACATGGTTGGCAAATATCGTCCTGGTACCAAAGAAGGATGAGAAGATCAGGATATGCATTGATTATCGAGATCTTAACAAGGCCATCCCGAAGGACAATTTTACTTTACCAAATATTCATATCCTCATCAACAACTGCACGAAGCATGAGCTGCAGTCATTCGTGGATTGTTTCGTTAAGTACCATCAGATCCTGATGCATGAAGAAGATGCGGAAAAGACGACGTTCACTATACCTTGGGGAGTTTACTGCTATAGAGTCATTCCATTCGGCCTCAAAAATGGTGGCGCTACTTATATGAGGGCCATGACAACCCTCTTTCATGACATGATTCACAAATAGATCGAGGTATGTATAGATGACATTATCATTAAGTCTCGAAAGAGTTCGGAACATTTGGACAACTTGAAGATGATGTTTGAACGCTTGCGGAGGTATAGTTTGAAGTTATATCCTGCAAAATACGCATTCAGAGTCCCTGCTGGAAAATTCCTACGTTTCATTGTAAGCGGGAAAGGGATAAAACTGGATCCTTTGAAAATCAAAGCCATTCAAGAGTTTCCACCGCCGAGAGCAAGAAGGATGTGATAAGATTCCTTGGTAGGCTGAATTATATCAGCCATTTCATAGCCCAGTCTACTGTAATTTCTGAACCTATCTTTAAGCTGCTGAAGAAGGATGCTACTACAAAATGGACAGAAGAGTGTCAGAAATCCTTCAACAGAATTAAGGAGTACTTGTCAAATACACCAGTGTTGGTTCCTCCTGAGCTCGGGAAATCACTATTGTTATACCTGTCAGTCTTGGATACTGCATTTGGATGCGTGTTGGAACAACACGATGAGACCAGAAGAAAGGATCAGGCCATCTATTACTTAAGCAAGAAGTTCACACCATGTGAGGCCAAATACACTCTAATAGAGCTCACTCATTATGCCTTGACTTGGATCGCCCAGAAATTGAGGCATTATATGTCAGCATACACCATGCATTTAATATCCCAGCTCGACCCGCTCAAGTATATCTTTCAGAAGCCGATGCCTATAGGAAAACTAGCCAAATGGCAGATTCTTTCCAACGAATTTGACATTGTGTACATAACTCAGAAGGCCATCAAATGACAAGCTTTAATCGACAACCTTGCAGAGAATCCAATGGACAAGGATTATGAGCCACTCACTATGTACTTCCCAGACGATGAAGTATTGTTCGCCGGATAAGATATTGCAGAGTCATACCTAGGATGGAGAATGTTCTTTGACGGAGCAAAAAATTTCAAAGGAGTAGGAATTGGGGTAGTCCTAATTTTAGAATCAAGACAACATTACCCGGCATCAGCAAAGATAAGGTTCCCTTGCACCAATAATATGGTCAAGTATGAAGCATGCATCATCGAGATCAGGATGGCGATCGACATGAACATCAAGGATCTTTTGTTCATAGGGGATTAGAATCTATTGATACCTCAAGTTCAAAGAGAATGGACTACCAAGAACTTCAAGATCCTTCCATATCTGCATTGTGTAAAGGAGCTACGCAAGAAGTTCACAAAGATCGAGTTCAAGCACATTACCAGGATCCAGAACGAGTTTATCGATGCTCTTGCAACCTTATCATCCATGATTCACCATCCAGATAAGAATTACATCGACCCTATTGAGATAGAGATTAGGGATCAACATGCGTACTATTTTCATCTGGACGAAGAGCTAGATGGTAAGCCATGGTACTTCGACATCAAAAGATTCCTTAAAGCAAGAGAGTATCCAGAGAATGATACTAACGGTCAGAAATGAGCACTCAGAAGGCTGGAAAATCACCTTTTCCTCAACGGGGAAGTCCTATATAGGAAGACCCCAAACTTGGGTCTGTTAAGATGCGTAGATGCCGCTGAAGCAACCAGATTGCTAGAATAAATACATGCAGGAATGTGTGAATCCCACATGAATGGCTTCACCTTATCCAAGAAGATTTTGAGATATGGATACTTTTGGATGATCATGGAAAGCGATAGCATTCGCTATGTGCAGAAGTGTCACCAGTGCCAGATCCACGTGGATTTCATCCGGGTTCCGCCTAATGAGTTGAATATAATGGGTTCGCCTTGACCGTTTGCCGCTTGGGGCATGGACGTGATTGGACCTATAGAGCCCGCTACATCAAATGGGCACTGTTTCATCTTTGTAGAAATTGATTACTTCACCAAATAGGTCGAAGCTTCTACATACAAGGCCTTCACAAAGAAAGTAGTGTCAGATATCATCCATAACAACATACTCTGTCGGTTTGGGATACCCAGGTTAATTATCACTGACAATACAGCTAATCTCAACATTGATCTCATGAAAGAAATTTGCGAGATGTTCAGAATTGTCCACCGTAACTCTACAGACTACAGACCGCAAATGAATGGAGCAGCTGAAGCGACCAACAAAAACATCAAATGTACTCTTCGAAAGATAGTGGACAATCATAGGCAATGGCATGAGAAATTATCCTTCACCTTCATGGGCTATCAGACCACTATGAGAACATCCCCTGAGGCAACGTACATGCTGGTATATGGCACTAAAGTTGTGATACCCACAGAGGTCAAGATACCATCTTTAGGAGTCATTCAAGAATCCAAGTTAGACGATGCAGAATGGATACGGGTCAGGCAGGGGCAATTCATGCTCATTGACGAGAAGAGAATGGATGCATTATTCCATGGTCAGCTATATAAAAATAGGATGGCCAGTGCATTCAACAAAAGGGTGAAGCCTCGTCAGTTCATAACGGGGCGGTTGGTGTTGAAGAAAATATTTCCTCATCAAGAAGAGGCCAAAGGAAAGTTCGCACCGAAATGGCAAGGTCCTTACGTGGTCCATCGAGAGTTGTCCGGAGAAGCGATGATCTTGGCAGATATGGACGGAAGAGTCAGCACGAAACCTATCAACTCAGACGCAATCAAGAGATATTATATTTGAAGACAATAGGGTTAGGTTTTGGTTATAACATAACTATGCTCGACCTGACTTTCCACTGAGGGATACGTAGGCAACCCATGTAGGGTTCGGTTTCACTCTCTCCTTTCTTTTGTAATAGAAAATCCAATTATCATCTTATATGTACTCGGAACTACGCCACAACTTGATTTCCTTTGGAAGGAATATATAGGCAATCCTTATCGAATTTAGTCATCTGTTGTAATTGAACTACATTCTGACCTCATTCCATTTGGATACGTAGGCAGTCTGAATCAGACTTGGCCACTTCATTTTCAATCGTATCATATTGCATCTGTTTTAATCGAACTACATTTTAACCTGATTCCATTTGGATACGTAGGCTGCCTGAGTCAGTCTCGGTCATCTTTATCATATTTTCTTTAAAAATACCCATGAACTAGGTTCAGACCTAATTCTCTTTCGAATACGTATGCAACCTGAAAGGGTTCGGTCATAACCTTAGAAAAACCTTTGTAATGCATTAGTTTAGATTAGGATGTAATCGCAGCTGCAAGAAGTCATGTCGTCAGATGCATCATGGAGGATCGACATCAATAAGTCAGAGTCTTCAAGAAACAACACTCGCATTTGAGGAACTTCCAAAACATGTTATAATCCGGAACGACGACATTTGCCATAAAACAAAAGATTTTTCAAAATGTTTTCTACAAATACCATAATCCACTCAACCTACCGAACTTCATGTGTAACCTCATTTAGACAAGGGCAAAGCCAGGACTACGATCGACACAAACCAACACCCTCTTGCTAAGAAGTTTTCTTTGAATGCAAGGCCAACATGACATAAAGAAGTGCTGGAACACATTGGGGCAATGACAGATCCGCCACCCTCTCATACTTATCGCCTTTCTTTCCTTATTCAAATTATTTCCTTATATAACTAAACACTAACTCTCAGATTCTTGCAAATATCTTGGAACTAGGCCGCTGACGCACACGAAGTATATAGTAAATCGTTTGCTCAAATGAATAGAGCATGTTGTATATAGCGAGTCTCTAGCCCACCCAACCGGTTTATATTGTATATAACAAATTGTCTGCTCAACTCAACGGAGCATATTGTATATAGCGAGCTACTAGCCTTGCCAACCGGTGCATATTGTATATAACAAATTATCTTCTCAACTCAACGGAGCATGTTGTATATAGAGAGCTACTAGCCCCACCAACCGGTGCATATTGTATATAGCAAACCGCTTGCTCAATCAATCGGAGCGCCCTGTACAAAATTGAGTCGTCCGCATTACCAAAAAAAGCCCTGTATATTGCAAATCATCAGCTCAATCGATTGGAGCGCGTCGTACAAATTGAGCGTCGGCTTTGCCAATCGAAGCCCTATATATAGCAAACTGTTCGATTCGCCAACAGGAGTGACCCGCACAACCACTCAGCCACATCAGAGATCAGAATAGATAGTTGCAAACCTTGTCACCAACGTTCTGCCAATCGATGGCCGAAATTTATTTTCGCAGTCAAGAGTACCTCTTGGGCATGCTCCTTATTTCTTTATTTTTATCTCGAATGTTTTGACGTTTTGCTCATGCAGCTTACATACATAATTACATTGTTTTTCAAGTCAGAAACTCCTATTGTACGGAGATATTTTACGTTTCAGTGCAATCACTCCCATCACGTGAAGATACTTTACATTTCGATGCAACCTCTCCCAGCAAGCGGAGATGCATTCTACATTCCAAGTAAACTACTCATATCGTGCAGAGATACTCCCAACACGAGGAAACTTAATGATTAGAAAGCTGCAAAATGGTACATAGCCCAACTAATAATCGAGTCAGATTCGAGTATCCCATTATCCCAATCCCAAATAACTATTAGCCGACAGCCAAGCATTATCATTCCTGCATCATTTACATCACATCTTAACATATTATACATTGCAATATATTGGTATGTGTGTATTGTATTTTTTCTGGAATAAATATCGCAACGTGGAACTCCTTCTAATCATCAAACTAAGCTACAACGCTACGAGGGACAACAAACTCATAAGCGGACTAAGGATCTAAGCTCAAACTCAAATACGATCAGTGGAACTCTAATTCTTCAAATCTTTCATATCAAGCTGCAACTCAAATCTATCATGGGTACCAATGAGATGAGTTGCGGCTTGATATGAAATATTAATTTAATGAATTATTCCGTAATTTCTAGTTAATTAGACTACTATGTTAATAATTCAAAATTACTGTCATAATATAGAAAACAAAGTATTTTACAAAAAGAAATTACAATAATTAGTGGTATATTTGATAATTATAATTTTTATTACGTTTTATCAAAAATAATTAAATTTATTTAAATTAATTTCAAAAGGGTTAAAAGGCTAAAATGCAATAATTGCAATTTTTTAATTAAAAATAGAATGACTACCATTTAAGTTAATCTTAGTCCAATTGCCAAGCCCAAAATCAAATCTTACCCAGGTCCAATTCCCTTCTATCCAACTTGGCAATCTCTGTCGCCTCTTCTGGACCAATGAGATCATGCCACATCATTCGACTCCAGTACACACAAAACAAACACAATTGATCTAGGCCGTCCATTTTTTAGATCAATCGCCCACGATTTTGTCTCCATTTTTCTCTTTAACTTAAAGAGATTCAGCAGGTTTAATCATAGCCGTTGGATCACTAGAATCCAACGGCCACCGAAATTCTTCATGAAAACATTTAAATCTAGAATTATCAAGACCGTCGATATAAAAGATCGACGGTCCAGATCTTTCCCCTCAACCTTATCAATAGAGACGGCTACCCAGACTCCTAACCCTAAAATCATTTCTCTTTTGACACAGACGCCTCCTTTCCCCTTTCGTTCTCTCTTCTCTTATCCTCCTAGGAACATCAATCACCAGACCTTGCACAAATTCGTGTAAGGTCGTGAGATTTCCCTGTAAATCATCTCTTTTGCCTCCCTATCCGTGAATCGCTTATCTCCTTTTTCAATCACTAAATTTGAAATGCATGAATCTAAACCCTAAGCTCAAAACACCACTGACCCGATTTCTTTCTTGTTCTTTCAAATGAAATATACATAATCACTCGCTTTGTCCCTGGGTTATGAAGCCTCTTGTTTTCTTTCCATCTCACTGATGAAATTTCAAAACACCCAAATCTGAAACCCTAGACCAAATGATGCAAGGTGAAATCCTCAGAAATCCTTTATGTTCTGTTAAATCGGTGGCATGCATGGCCATCTCACAGTACTATCATACTTATTCTTGGTCCAGAGGTCAAGAAAGGAGTTCTTTGGATATTGAGGCTCTTACCCAATGGAGTTTACCTTCAACGGTTAACTTTCCTCTTCTCATGTAAAATCGCTACTGATTTCCCTTTGTCTTCTAAGATTTTCACCTAAATATGCTCACACCTCTACCCCTTCGTCACTCTCCACTACTGAATTTGATTTCTATTAATTCTAAGGCATTGAATTCCACTATAAATAATAGCCTTAATTGCTCTCACCTAACATCACCAACAATATCTAACAAACAGGAAAACTCAATACGCAATACAGTAATGTTTAGAACTCTTTCAACTAAGGCTAAGTTCTCACTCAATTTCTTATTTCTCTCTAGTTGTGAGTTACTCATTGATTGAAGTTTTGAGTCCTTGGATCTTAAACGGCTAAATTAAGCATTTGTTTGGTTTTCTGCCCTAAAGGAGGTCAGTAAAACCTCAACCCTACCCTTATTTTGTTTGTTTGAATTGCTAAGCATGAGTTGTTCTGTTATCTCTTACTGAATGATGTTATTGATAATGTATGGTTGATTGCTTTGTGTGTTTGTTAATGACATATGATTGATGAATAGATTCTGGAATCAAAAGTTCTTTAAGCTATTGAAATTAGAACCATGTATTGATCCTAATGAACATCTGATGACTTACACCTGTTGTTAAGCTTTTGAATTCAACAAAGAAACTCTAAAACTAGTTATACTCTCAAACTATCCTGATAGCTAGTTTCAGACCTCACTGGTGTTCTATTAGAACTACCATGACTGCTATACTAATCTGCCTTGGGTATTATTTGCATTTTTAGTGATTCATCTGGTAAACTAGACTTGAATGAATGTGAACTTGTTTAGTGGTAAAAGCAAGACTATCACTCTAGTTTGGAAACACCAGTTCATGACATTTGAACCAATCTCTTCTTTCTGCCATGCCTCTGTGATTCTGTTAATTCTTAGAAGGTCACTAATCTTCTGACTAAACTCATGACTATTTGATTACACTATGTAAACATATCCTAAGCTAATTGGATTTTTATATTACCTTCGTGTGTATTCTGATAATTTCCATACACTTAACTGAAACTATGAGGTTTGGTTGAGATGTGTTTATGTTCTAGTGTTTTCATTTGTTGTGCTAAAGTGTTGAAATTAAGTTTCACTATACCTGAAATCCTACACTTGCTTTGTACAACAGACCCTTAATGTAGTGATACCCCTGCCCCTTTTCTGAAATTCATGAAGTCATACTATTAGTTTGATTGTGTTAACACTCTATTCATGTTTGTAATAATATGACCCCTGCTAAATCTCCAATGCGGGTGCTTTCTCTTTGATGCTGTGCACTCATCTAGTTCTTCAGTACTTCTGCTTGCCTTGCATAACCTTGTACATGTATACATTGTTCTTAAAACTTCACTGAGCTCACTTAAATGAACTATGCCTAACCTATGAACCTGAGGTGAATCTTTTGTTGCTACCGTTTAAGTATAATAGCAAGCTTTATTCCCCCAATGAGATTAGTATGAAGTTAAAAGCTTTTATAAAGAAGTAATCATGCCATTTGCTTTAGAATGAAATAGGACTGTTAGCCTATGTCTCAGTTAATACTCTCTAGAAAGTTTCAAATTGAAATTATTAATTTGTATCCTTCTTAATACTCTTTAGAAGTTTTAATTGAAGATGTTAACATATATCTCTGTTAATATTCTTTAGAAGTTTCAATTGAAGTTGTTAACCTGTGTGTGTATTAGAAGATAAGACTTAGTTAAAAATAACCCTTGACTAATCTAATTGAAGGTTGTTAAGAGAAGGTATATGTGCCCAGGGACTTTTATAGGTTTGAACCATGCATTTATTTACACTTAAGACATGTGATTCTGGTGTTTGTGTCTAAAAGTAATCTGATAATGCTCTTGTCTCTTTGTGTGCTTGGAGCTAACTTCTTTTGAGCATACCCATCATGTCACATTATTCACAGTGAATCATATACTTATGCTTGGATTGTGGTTACAATAGTGTGATTGGATGTCTTATGGTCCTATGGTTTTATGTATTAGCTATTATGAAAAATGTATATACTCTTATGATGTGGTATCACTGTGGTACGGGGATCTACATTGAGTGCCTCATTGGAACCTAAGCATGTAGGGAAGAGTAAGTGTAAGTAGTTAGGGGTATTTTTGGAGTAGAGTTTAGTTCTTGGTTGGGCTACTCTCCCTGACACAAGTACTTACCTGGGCCTCGAGACCCTTGGAAACTTTGAAGTGCTAGGGATCCAAAGAGTGCCTTAGCCATGAATGGAATTATACCCTTAGCCTCTAATCTATTTACATTTATTACTCCTTTTAAGTTTAGTATAATGGCATCAAAGGCTTTCATTGTGAATCACTTTACCATCAGTGACTCCACACACTAGTTTTCATATTCTGGATTGCTATCGATTATTATAATTTGTCTTGGGCCTATGCTAGTTTATTTCATATGTAATTATGCACGTTGAGTAGCATATCTAATGACCTTCTTTTTTTTTCTTGAACATGTATTACAATTGGGTCTGCTGAGTTCTCAAAGAACACAAGGCCCAAGTCCTGTACCTGCGGACAATGGAGTCTGAATTTGCTGTTGTCTATTCTCGCTACTTGTTAGGCCTACTTATCTTCAGGCCTAAACTAGAGTCTATTCTTCTCCTTTACTGTTTTCATTAAGTTTACTGTCCTTACTTCCTACATGTATATAACACTTACCATATTTTGCTTGAATGCTTTACTGTACATCTTTGAATCATGTGAATAATCTAGGCAAGCCCTAAAAATATAGGGTTAAAAGAAGCATTAGACTTAGTAGTAGATAATCCTGATTCGTTAATCATTTATATTAATAATATCTTATGCTATTACTAACAATGTTTATGAAGTATTTTGAAACCAAAATAGCTTTAGCAAAGGACGATAGTCTTCTCTTTCAAAAATCGGAAACAAAATCAGAAAATTGGACTTTTAATCGAGCTTTTTCTACAAAAATAAATCGAATAAACGTTGTTGCAAAACCAAGGCTTTTCAGACGTTTTTCCCAAAATTGAAAATTAGGTTTGAGAACTAATTTCTAAGGTATGACTAAAGACTATTTCTTAAAAAAGATTTGCTTTACAAATATCATAAATAGTCACCTCCTTTTTTAAGACATAACGTTTTATTACTTAGACACATCTCACAAAGTTTTATAAACACAAACATTATGTACATACTTCAAAACTCTTTTAATCATTTATAAACATTTTCTTAAAAGCTTTTATAAACCTATATCCCTTGAAAAACTGCATATCCTCTTTTCAAGTAATAAGTTTTAAACTAGATATACAATTTACCATACTTTAACACTAGTTAAGCAGAATATAGACATCTAATCCTTTAAATCTAGTCTAAGTCCTATGGAGCTACCTCATGTAGATTTTAAGGGGTGTCTAACACCTTCCCCTTAGAAGAACAAGAACCCTTACCCAAAATCTCACCAGTTAGCAGACTAATAGAGAAATGATATTAGGCTATAATACCAATTTGTCATGACCCAAATCTCACATGTCGTGATGGTACTTATCACCATTATAGGCGAGCCGACAATCACCTATAACTACGCATTTTGAATTTAAAACATAATGAAACAAGTTTAACATTGACAAATTCTCATAAATAACTGATAAGAATATATCGTGACTCGATACAAAGTTTCCAAAATTCGGGTGTCACTGAGTATATGAGCTACTAAAAAGTCAACGTAGTCAAACTGCTAAACTGAAAGGAAGTAGAGTTGAGGTATGTGAATGCCAAAGCAACTACCTCAAAAGTCTCCATGAAGATGAAGCTCCAAATCTAACAACCACCGTGCCCGGAAGTACCTGGATCTGCACATGAAGTGCAGACTGTAGTATGAGTACAACCGACCCAATGTACTCAATAAGTAATAGGACTAGCCTTGGGAAAAAAGCAATGACGAGCTCAGAAAGATACAGTCCAAATCCAGATAATAACAACGCAGATATGACAGAAAAATGACAATAATAAGTCAAAGAAAATCTCATAATCAGTTTGTAGACAGTACAGAAATATAGACATGCTTTCAAGTTCTTACAATTTGAGCTCAACATTGTATATGCCAAGTATGACTAATATGAGGTATGTTACATCTCGATATCTATATGTCAAATATGCATGTCAAATGTAATGCAACACAATGATAAAGCCATATACTTATACTCTCGGAGTATTCAACCTCACTCAGCACGCTCAATCACTCAGTACTCCCAATCACTCAACACTCTCAATCACTCATCACTACCAATCACTTGGCACTCGCACTCAGCACTCGTCGGTACCTGCGGTCACAGCTGGTATGTCAGACCCCGAAGGGGCGGATCCTGCCCAAGCGCTAATATAAGCCAATCATGGCGTGCATCCCGATCCAATCATGAATCAATAAAGCTTGTTGCTGCGTGTATCCAGATCCCATAAATATCACTCACAATCAGGCCGTCGACCTCACTCAGTCATGAATCTCTCCGGTCTCTTGGGCTCACAGAATGCATGACAATCAGCCCAAAAAAATGATATATGATGTAACAATAAATAATAACAGAAATTAAGATATGATATGCAAATGATGAATCCGACTGGGTACATAACTGTAATTTAAGCAAATAACTCAATAATAAAAAGGACCTTTGTGGGTCCCAACAGTAGCAGCATATAGCCTACACATGATTTTTAACATGAATCACAGTTCAATTTCTCCAACACATGGAGAATACATGAATAACAACAAGATTAGACATATGCACAGTTCCACAAAATCAACCGAGTCACAATTACTATGGTGCACGCCCACACGCTCGTCACCTAGTATGTGTGTCACCTCAACACCAACTGCATAACAGGTAGTTTAGGGATTCATACCCTCAGTATCAAGTTTAGAAGTGTTACTTACCTCAAACCGCGTAAATCCCTACTCCAACAAGCCATTGCCTCGCGATTCGGCCTCCGAACGACTCGAATCTAGCCACAAACAACTTAATACAATCAATACAAGCTATAGGAATCGATTCCATACATTAAAGCTAAGTTCTTTAACAAAAGTCAAAAGGTCAACTCACGGGCTCATGTCTCGGAATTCGACAAAATTCACAAAATCCAAGCACTCATTTAGTAACGAGCCCAACCATACAAAAATTACTCAATTCCAATCTCAACTCGACCTTCAAATCCTCAAATTATAGTCTATAAAGTTTTACAATTTCCCCCGATATTTCAAACCCAAAACACTAATTAAATGGTAAAAATAATGATAGATTTATGTATAACAACCAAAACCAAGTTAGAATCACTTACCTCAATCAACTCTTTGAAAATCCCTTCAAGAATCGCCCAAATCTGAGGTCTCTAGCTCCAAATATGAGAAATGGGTTCAAACCCTCGATTTTGAATCTTTTTAACTGCTCCTCAGAGATTCCTCTTCACGATCGCGGAAAATCCCTCGCGATCGCGAGGAACAAAAGAATGATGCCCTCATAAATGACCTTCGCGAACGTGGAAATCCAGCCGTGAACGCGATGCACAAGAACTCGAAGCTACGCGATCGCGGACCTCCTCACGCATACGCGAATGCGGTCCTCCTCACGCGTTCGCTATTCAAAATCTACTCAAACACTGCGATCACAGCCCATCCTCCGTGAACGCGATGACGGAAACCAGACTCACAAAAACCAGCAATCCTATATCAAGAACATTTGGTCCGAACTCAATTTGAAACACACTCGGGCCCCTCGGGGCCCCGTCCAAACATACCAACAAGTCCTAAAATACGATACGAACTTAGTCAAGACCTCAAATCACATCAAACAACATCAAACAACATGAATTTTCAACTTCTACAATCGATGCCAAAACCTATCAAATCAACTCCGATTGACCTCAAATTTTGCACACGTGTCATAAATTACACAACGGGCCTATTCCAACTTCTGGAACCAAAATTCGAACTCGGTAATAATTTAGTCAACTTTCGGTCAAACTTTCCAACTCTCCTAACTTTAACATTTCAAACATTCGCCAATTCAAGCCAAAAATCACCTACAAACCTCCAAATCCATATCCGGACACACTCCTAAGTAAAAAATTACCATAAGAAACTATCGGAATCATCAAAACTTCATTCCGGATTCATTACACATAAGTCAACATTCGGTCAACTCTTTCAACTTAGGCTTCCAACCTTGGGACTAAGTGTCATAACTCATTTTGAAACTTCCCCGAAAATAAACCAACTATCCCGGAAAGTCACATAACACCAAACGAACACAAAATAAGCAATAAATAGTGGAACGAGGCTACAATACTCAAAATGACCAGCCGGGTCGTTACATTTTTATCATCAATAAGAAAATCACTAGTTGAATCTTATTTTCACTCGTGCAAAATAAGGTGCAACCATGCTTACCATGGGAGGATCAGCATCGACATCAACCTCTTTATCTTTGCTTCTCTTCAGGCCTCCACCGAAGAGAATACCAGAGTTATCAAAAGACTCAGTAAAAAAAGCCATAATAGTAAAAAGGTGATAGAGGTTTTGAAGAAAATCGAAAAGAGTTTAAAAGAGAAGAAGGTTTAGTGCAGAGAAGATAAAGAACTTATGAAAATTTTGGAAGTGAAAGTGGTAAAATGATGAGTATAAGTAAAGATATAGATGGCAAATATCGTGGTCATGATTACCATGAGAACCAACAAAATTATTGCTAAATCATGCGGCAACACGTGTTCGGGGTATTAAATGCGAGGAGATGTACGTCCTATCAAGCGTCAGAGACTGTTCAGAAGGTTTCAGAAGATTTCCCACCAAGAAAAGTATCTTCACCAACTTCCCAGTGATATAAATATATACTGCCGAAAAGTAGGGGGACAATCTGTATAGAGTAAACTTGATTTACATTAAATAATTAAAAGGCAGCATGACATGTGGATCCGAAAATATGTAGAAAGTAAATTTCATAATAACTAGTATCGGGAACAACAACTATTATTGACATCGGGCTGACCCGAAAAATATATGATCAACGTGAGAGGAATCAAATGCTTGCCATTGGATAACTTTCAATGAAGAATATTCCCTGGCATTAAATGGGCAGCCGTTGCAGAGAATATTTATATTCATGTTCTGTCATTACATATTCAGTAATGTCCCTCTTTATTATCATTTAAGAAGGGTTCGATTATAGGATCTTGTTTCCCTAGGTATAGCTATAAATAGTAGACTCAACTGTCATTTTAAGACGCGAAATATCTGGAAAAATGTATGCTACATTCTATTCTCAAGCTAAATAAAATAACTTTATTTTCTGTTTTATATTGCTCTTATTTTTGTCCTCGAAGACATTGCTCCCGGAGCCAGGCTTGTCATTTCTTTCGATTCTAATCGCTAAAAGTCTTACTTTTAATCTAATTTATTTATCATTTTGAATCAAATCAGTTCGCCTATCAATAAATCACGTAACAAATTCAACTGTACCATTTTACGGATAAACATGCGGCCAATTAAATTTGTACGAATTTTCCATTTAGGTACTTATAGTAAGTGTTGTTCCAATTGAACACCTAAATTTTGCTAAAAGTACTTCTATTGAACACAAATCTAATAATTCCAATTCAAATCCGGCATGAAGATCACTTGCAGCTGACAATGCAAACGAAACCAATTAAGAAAGGATGTCAGCAAAAATAGAAGTCAAGATCTAAAAGAAAAGAGTAAGAGAAGATGTTGACTAGAAAAAATAATTTCGGCGAAGAGTTTCAAAGATCCAACGAGGAGAAAGATGTCTTAGAACATTTTTTAGATTTTGTATATGTTGTTAAATTAATTCTAGAGATTCCACCATGTGAGCATTCTACTTTGAAGAGAAAGTATGTTCTCGTTGAACTGTTTCCAACAAGGCCACACCCAATTTCGTCGCGCAAAATTATTCCGGTGACATTGGCCTCTCTCTCCTCAACAACCAAAAAACCAAAGCAGTGTATGCCATTTACTCCATCACACAAATTCTTCAAAGCCTTTAAAACAAGTCTAAATTGTAAATTTCCCTTGTAGAAAATTCTAAAAAGAAATTTACTTTTTTGAAGATGGGCTGACCTATTTGTCAAATAGATTTGAACTATAGCTGACAAGAATGGCCTAAAAAATGGCAGAACTAGTTCCATAAGAATGACGGTAATAATGGCTGAAAATGAGTTTGAGAAGCGGAGAAGGAGGAGAGTTTTAATATATGTCTGAAAAGAAGTGGCAAAGATAACAAGTTCAGAAGAATGGCCATAAAATTAATTTTTTCCGGCGAAATCTTATATTGTTAAAATAGTTGTTGTAGTTTAACATAGAGCAATTTCACGTGCTCAAATGTTGTGTATCTCACTACACGTGTCATGTCGGCGAGTTGTTTCTGATAAGCATACTTGCCAGCAGATCTACCTCAAGTCTCCGAAGTGAATGTAATTTGATCCATCCCACCTCAAGCACCGTTGTGACCAATACCAGTATCTGCACAAGAAGTGCAGAAGTATAGTATGAGTACAACCGACGCAATGTACTTCGTAAGTGTCGACCCTAACCTCGACGAGGTAGTGATGAGGCTATGACAAGACACCTACGTAAAAATCATGTACAAGTATGTATAAAGCAGCAAAATAACTAGAAGAATGATATAATATTAACTGAGATGGGACATGCGAAAGGGGAAAATATGATTAAAACGGCAAGTATGAAGTCATGAAATAACATCTTCCGAATTAAGCAACAGTATAACCAAGTAAATCACCAAAATCGGAAATCAAATTAAACAGTGATATGAAAATGGCACGGCATCACCCTTCGTGCTTTTAGTCTCGTCCTCACCAAATAGTATCATGAATATAATGGAACGGCATCACCTTTCGTGCTTTTACTTACTGGCACGGCATCACCCTTCATATTTTTACTCTTAAATCTCTCAGTATGTGATAATGAATGCAAATAAAGCATGAAAATACCCTCCGTGCTTTTCTATCTTCCTCATCAAGCAAAAATATAAATCCAAATAAATAAAACAAAGCGGGGAATAATTTCACCTCAAATATGGTGCCTGGATATCAAACTTCCACTTCCAAAATATTCAACATTTTAAAAATATATACAAAATACGAAACGAATAATTAAAAAAAGTAATAATCTAACCTAAGCATGGATAACATAATTCACAAAATAGTATAATACCAGAAATAATTTTCACCTGCATGCTTTAACCCAATGACAACGCATGGGTACTCGTCACCTTACATATACGTTGTCTCCACACATAAAACACGTAGCAAATAGACCAACAAGTATTAATCTCTCAAGTCAAAGTTAACCATAACACTTATCTCACTCTGCAACCAAATCAATGCTCAACCGCGGCTTTCTCTAGAATTAGCCTCCAAACCAATCAAATCCAGCCAAATATAGTTCAAATAATTCAAAATAGGCCTTAGAAATTACGCATTAATGAAAGAGGTTCATTTTTTATCATTTTTAAAATATCAACAAAAGTCAATCCCTGGCCCACTTGGTCAAAACCCGAGGTTCTGACCAAAACCCGATTACCCATTCGCTCTCGAGCCCAACTATATGATTTGTTTGGAAATCCGACCTCAATTTGAGGTCTAAATCCCCAATTCTACTCAAATCCCTAGTTTCTACCTTGAAAATCCTAAATTTGATGTTGAAATCTAATGAAAAGTAATGGGGAATTGAAACAAAATGGATTAAAGTCACTTACCAATGAATTTGGGAAGCAAATTCTCTTGAAAAATCGCCTCTAGAGTATTTACGGTTGAGAAATGTTGTAAAATGAGCTAAATCCGGATATTTTCCTCTTTTACCTAGCTGCAGATATCGCAATTGCGATGTCTTGTTCGAAAATTCGAGCATCGCAAATGCGAGACAAGGGTCACAAATGTGAATCCTTTCACAGAAAAACAGAAATCGCAAATGCGAAAACTCCACCTTCGCAAATGCGGCCAGAAGCTTCAAAACTGCGAAGCAGACTCAAGGGGCCTATTTTCGCAAATGCGACCACTTCCTTCGTAAAAGCGAACAAAATTCTCTCAAATGCGAAATCCACCCTGCCCAGCCCATGCTCGCAAATGCGAACAATTCTTTTCAAAAGCGAGGCACACAATTGCAAGCCAAACCTAGCAAATGCGAGACCTGTACTGAACACGAGAAACCAACAACTCAAATCATGCAAACTCATCTGAAACGCGTCCGAAACTCACCCGAGCCCCTCAGGTTCCAAGCTTCGCCGACAAGTTTTATATAGTAAAATGAACTTATACCAAGCTCCGGAATAGAAATTCGAACCCGATAGACATAAAATCAGCCTACGGTCAAACCTTGAAAATCGTCAAACCTTCAAATTACTAGTTTTCATTAAATCAAGTCAAATCAAGTTAGGGACTTCCAAATTCAATTTCGGGCATACGCCCATATCCCAAATCATGATATGGACCCGCCAGAATCATCAAAATACCAATTTTGGATCGTTTACACAAAATATTTATCGTAGTCAACTCAAGTCATTTTTAAAGCTACAATTCATATTTTCTTAAATATTTCACATAAAATCTTTCTGGAAAAAGATACGGACTGTGCATGCAAATCGAGAAATATAAATGGAGGTAATCGAGGTCTCAGAATACGGAAATAAGGGCTAGAACTCAAAATGACCTATCGGGTCATCACATTCCCCGCCTCTAAAACAAACGTTCGTCCTCGAACAGACATAGAAAGGTACATGGACTGGTGAAAAGGTGGGGATATCTACTCCTCATATTGGACTCAGACTCCCATATAGCTGCCTCGATCGGCTGACCTCTCCTCTGCACTCTAACTGAAGGATAACTCTTAAACCTCAACTTTCGGACCTGCCGTGCTAAAATGGCCACCGGCTCATCTTCGTAAGTCAAATCCATGTCCAATTGGACTGAGCTGAAATTTAATACATGGTACGGATCACTGTGATACTTCCGGAGCATGGAAACATGGAACTCTAGGTGAACTGATGATAAACTAGGTGGAAATGCAAGCTTGTAAGCCACCTTACCAACTCTCTCAAAGATCTCAAAGGGTCTGATATACCTAGGGCTCAACTTGCCCTTCTTCCTGAACCTCTCACACCCTTTATGGGTGAAACCCGGAGCAAAACCCTCTCTCTAACCATGAATGTAACATCACGAATTCTCCGATCGGCATCACTCTTCTTCCTAGACTGTGTTGTACGAAGTTGATCTTGATTTATCTTGACTTTTTCCAAGGCATCCTAAACCAAATCAGTACCCAACAACTGAGCCTCTCTCGGCTCAACTCAACTCGTGTGCCTAACTTACGATGTACGGCCTTCCAAAAGTGCGATGTGAAATGCGTGCCCCAATTAGAAATAATGGACTCCAGCATACCGTGAAGACAAACAATCTCGCGGATATAGATCTCAGCCAACCGCTCTGAAGAATAAGTAGTTGCCACCAGAATGAAATGTGCCGACTTAGTCAACCTATCCATAATGACCCATACTGCATCAAATTTCTTCAAAGTCCATAGGAGCCTAACAACGAAATCCATGGTAATACGCTCCCACTTCCACTCGGGAATCTGAAGTCTTTGAAGAAAACTGACAGGCCTCTGATTCTCGTACTTCACCTGATGGAAATTCAAACACTGAGCCACATATGTAACTATATCTTTCTTCATCTTCTTCACCAGTAATGCTGCCTCAAATCCTGATACAACTTGGTGGCACCTGGATGAATGGAATATCACGAACTGTCGGCCTCCTCAAGAATCAATTCACAAAGCCCATCCATATTTGCCACACAAATTCGACCCTGCATCCGCAACATCCTATCATCTCCAATAGAAACCTTTTTGGCATCATCTTGATGCACCGTATCCTTAAGGAAAAGCAAATAGGGGTCTTCGTATTGACGCTCTATGATGCGCTCATATAAAGAAGACCGAGAGACTATGCAATTAGGAACCCGACTAGGCTTCAAAAGATCTAACCTCATGAACTGATTGGCCAAGGCATCAACATCTGATTGTAGCAGTATCTCACCAACTATAATATATGCAAGGCTACCCATAGTCACAGCCTTTCTACTCAAGACATCAGCCACCATATTGGCCTAGATGATACAAAATGGTAATATCATAGTCTTTTAACAACTCTAACCACCTCTGCTTCTTCAAGTTGAGATCCTTCAACTTATACAAATATTGTAGATTCCGATGATTTGTGAATTCCTTATATGACACGCCGTAGAGGTAATGCCTCCAAATATTCAATGCATGAATAATAGCTGCCAACTCTAAGTCATGAACATGGAAATTTTTCTCATGAACCATAAACTGTCGAGTGCATCAATACTACACCAAGCCTAATATGCGATGCATCACAATACACAGTGTCGGATCCTAAACCTGTAGGCAACACCAACATTGGAGTTGTAGCCAACGTAGTCTTGAGCTTCTGAAAGGTCAACTCACACTCATCGGACCACCTGAATGGGACACCCTTCTGGGTCAATCTAGTCAATGGGGCTGCAATATATGATAACCCCTCCACGAACTGGCGATAATAACTTGCCAAACCCAGGAAGCTCTGAATCTCTGTAGCTGAAGTAGGTCTAGGCCAGTTATGAACTACCTTTATCTTTTTAGGATCCACTTTAATGCCCTCAGCAGGATACAACATGCCCCAAAAAGGCAATCGAGTCCAACCAAAACTCACACTTCAAAAACTTGGCATATAACTAACTATCTCTCACAGTCTGAAGTACAATCCGAAGATGTTGCTTATGCTCTTCTCGACTGCGGGAGTAGATCAAAATATCACCACTGAAGACGATTACAAAAGAATCAAAATTGGGATTAAATACCCGATTTATCAAATTCATAAATGTTGCTGGGGTATTTGTCAAGCCAAATGACATCACTAGGAACTCATAATGCCAATACCGAGTCCAGAATGCTGTCTTAGGGACATCTGATGCCCTAATCTTCAACTGATGGTATCCAGATCTCAAACTAATCTTCGAAAATACTTTGTCACCCTAAAACTCACCAAATACGTCACCAATCCTCGGCAATGGATACATGTTTTTGATAGTGACTTTGTTCAACTGCCGATAACCTATACACATCATCATCGAACCATCCTTCTTTTTCACGAACAATACTGGTGCACCCCAGGACGATACACTTGGCCTAATGAATCTTTTATCAAGCAAATCCTGCAACTGCTCCTTCGGTTCCTTCAACTCAGATGGGGCCATACATTATGGTGGAATAGAAATAGGCTGGGTGCCTGGAGCCAAGTCAATACAAAATTTGATATCTCTGTCGGGTGGCATCCGTGGAAAATCTACAGGAAACACCTTTGGAAACTCATGCACAACTGGTACTAAATCCATGAAAGGAACCTCTACTCTAGAATCACATATATAGGCCAAATATGCTAGACAGCCTTTCTTGACCATACGTCAAGCCTTCACATAGAAATAACCCTACTGGTCGAATGACCAAGAGTCCTTCTCCACTCTAATCGAGGCAACTCGGCATGGCTAAGGTCACCGTCTTGGTGTGACAATCCAATATAGCATGATACGTTGACAACCAATCCATGCCCAAAATAACATTAAAGTCCACAATATCAAGAAGTAAGAGATCTACACTAGTCTCAAGGCACTCGATAGAAGCTACATATGAGCGATAAACACTTTCTACAACAATAGAATCTCCCATAGGCGTGGATACATATACAGGAGCACTTAAAGAATCACGAGGCATAACCAGATAGGAAGCAAAATAGGATGACACGTATGAATAAGTAGAGCCTAGATCAAATAGAACTGAAGAATCTCTATGGTAAACTGGAATAATACCTGTGATGATAGCATCAGATGACTCTGCCTTAGGTATAGCTGGAGATGCATAAAAATGGGGTTGGGCCCCACTACTCTAACCTTTCCCTCTTAGACGGCCTCTAGCTGGCAGCCTCCACCTCTAATGGCCTGAACTCCACTTCTAATGGCCTGACCTCCACCTCTGGCATCCTGACCCCCACCTCTAGCTAGCTGAGTGGGAAATGAAGCAATCGATGCCAGAACCATGGCACGAGATCTCTATTATGGCATGCCACCTTGTAACCTAGGGCAAAATCTAGTAACGTACCTCAGATCTCCACAAGTGTAACAAGCCCTTGGCTGATGTGACTGCTGACCCTGGAATTGGCCATGTCAACCTAGATAACCACCTTGATAACTCTGGATCGAAGGTGCACTAATAGGAGCTGATGGTGCACTGTAGGCTAGTTGCTCAGGATGATACACATAAGCACCATGACTACCCGAAGCACCGTGGGATGCCTGAAACGCTGACTGAAATGGCCTAGGAGGATATCCCCTACCAAATGAACCCTTGCCTCCAGACGAGGCACCACTAAAACTACTAGAATGACGAGGCCTCTTCTTAGATACTTCCCTTATCCTGACCATGAACCATCTCGATCCGTCTAGCAATATCTACGGCCCTCTGGAAAGAGATATCATATCCGGTCTCCTTGGACATATGTAGCCTAATACTTAAAGGAAGTCCATCAATGAATCTCCTAACACTCTACCTCTTAGTAGGGAGTAAGATAATTGCATGGAGAGCTAGGTCCACCAATCAGGTCTCAAACTGGGTAACAATCATGCTAACCTACTGAAGGCACTCAAAGTGCCTGTGGTAGTCCTCTCTCAGAGTGAAAGGAATAAACTTCTCCATAAATAGTTCCGAAAACGGATCCTAGGTAAGTGAAGGTGAACCAGCTGGTCTGGTCAACACATAATCCCGCCACCATCTCTTGGAAAAACAGGTTATCTAGAACAATGCAAAGTCGACCTCATTGGTCTCAACAATACCCATGTAGCGCAACACCTCGTGGAAACGGTGCAAGTAATCTTACGGGTCCTCAGAAGGTGCACCTCTAAAATGAACAGGAGCTTGGTGAACTTATCAAACCTCATCAATCCCTTTGAAGACATTGCGGGTCTCTCCCCGATCTGTGTAGCAACAATAGACTAAACTACCCCAACTGGCTGGCCTGTTGAAGTCTAATATATAGTAGTGATCTGCTCCGGAGTGTGAGTAGAGGGAGTCTATGCTCCTCCCCCAGCCCAAGAGATGGATGGTTCCATAAAAAGTGCACTCCGATCTGGGCCACACTCTCCATAAGGCCCACTAAACGGACTAGAGCGCCCTGAAGCACGGGAGTGGCTATAAATCCCTCTGGGCCTGAGCGAGTCTGACTGGTGCAGTCTGAGATGGGATCTCCTCCTCATGATCAATCCGAGGCTCCACATTGGGAGTTACTGCTCGAGCTCTAGGCTGAGCCTTGACTCTACCACGACCTCTGGCTCAACCTCGGCCTCAACCTCTACCCCTGGTAGTGGCTGCAACAGGGGGTTCCGACTCCTGCCCGGCTATAGATGTTGTGCGTGTTCTCATCATCTCTGAGAGAACAAGAACGGAATGATTCAAACAACAATGATAGAATAAAATCGCACGATAGGGAAAGTAAGAAGTGAAATTTTCCTAAAACTCCATAGCCTCTAGAAGATAAATACAGACGTCTTTGTACCAATCCTCCAGACTCTACTAAGCTTGCTCATAATTTGTGAGACCTAAGCAACCTAGTGCTCTGATACCAACTTGTCACGACCCGGAATCCCAACCTCGGGGTTGTGATGGCGCCTAACATCCACTTGCTAGGCAAGCCGACATGAAATAGATAATTAACCAATTTTAACAGTTAAAAATAAAATAATGATATTCAACAAGAAATAAATGCCAAACCTAACACATTGCGAATATAACCCACCTGATACTAACTACTCCCAAAAATCTGGAGTCACGAGTACGCGAGCAATTAGAAGTCTACAAACATAGTCTAAAATAAATACAATTGCTCAAAAGAGCTAAATAGTAAAAAATAGGAAATAGAAGGGGACTTCAAGGTCTACGAATGCCATCATATCTACCTCAAGTCTCTGACGTGAATGTGATCTGAACCGTCGCACCTCAAGCACCGCTGAGACCAATACCAGTATCTGCACAAGAAGTGCAGAAGTGTAGTATGAGTACAACCGACGAAATATACTCCATAGGTGTCAACCCTAACCTTAACGAGGTAGTGACAAGGCTATGACAAGACACCTACATAAAAACCATGTACAAGTATGTATAAAGCAGCAAAATAACAAGAAGAATGATAGAATATTAAGAGGGAGGGGACATGCGAAAGGGGAAAATATCTTAAAAACGGCAAATACGAAGACATAAAATAAAATCTTCTGAATTAAGCAACAGTATAACCAAGTAAATCACCAAACCGGAAATCAAATTAAACAGTGACGTATAAATGGCACGACATCACCCTTCGTGCTTATACTCTCATCCTCACCATGTAGTATCATGAATATAATGGCATGGAATCACCCTTCGTGCTTTTACTCACCGGAAATATGGTGCCATGATATCAACCTTCAACTTGAAAAGTATTCAACATTTTTAAAATAAACAATAAATACGAAACAGATAATTAAAAGAAGTAGCAATCTAACCTAAGCATGGATAACATAATTAACGAAACAATATAATATAAGAAACAATTTTCACCCGCATGCTTTAACCTAATGACAACGCATAGGTACTCGTCACCTCATATATACGTTGTCCCCACACATAAAACGCATAACAAATAGACAACCAAGTCCTAATCCCTCAAGTCAAGGTTAACCACGACACTTACCTCACTCCGCAACCAGATCAATGCTCAACCAAGGCTTTTCCTCGATAATTAGCCTCCAAACTAATCAAATCGAGCCAAATATAGTTCAAATAATTCAAAATAGGCTTTAGAAACTACCCATTAATGAAAGCGGTTCAATTTTGATCATATTTCAAAAAGTCAACAAAAGTCAACCCCGGGCTTGCTTGGTCAAAACCAGAGATTCGGACCAAAACCCGATTACCCATTCACCCCTGAGCCTGGTTATATGATTTATTTCGAGATCCGGCCTCAAATTGAGCTCTAAACCCCAATTTTACAAAAATCCCCAATTGTCACGACCTAATTTCTCCTATAGGTCGTGATAGCGCCTAACGTCGCCGCTAGGCAAGCCAACAGTGAATTAGTCATGTGTCTATTCTCTTTAAAAAATTTAAAGTAGTCGATTTTTTTATTATTAAGTGAATGGGAAATGAAAAATTTAATAAAGTAAAGCAAAACCTAATGAAAGAGCAAAATGCAGTGAAATAAATGCTCAAAAGCCATAAAGTGTCTACTAGCATGCTTCCAAGACCTGGTATCACAAGTGTACGAGCAACTAGTAGAATATACAAAACACTAAGCTACTGTCTGAAATAGGGTAAATAGAATGTAAATACAAATGAGAGACTGTGGGTGCTGCAGAACGGCCTCAGAGAGCAGCTCACCACTAAGCCTCGGGGTAACGAGGGTGCAAGTCGGGATGACACCCAGATGCACCTGCCTCAGATCCTGCACGATTAGTGCAGAAGTGTTGCATGAGTACATAAACAACATGTACCCAGTAAGTATCCAGTTTGCGCTCGAAGAAGTAGTGACGAGGGGTCGACATTGACACTTACTATGGGCCAATAATAAAATACAAAAATTCTAAATAGGCATGAAATATGTGAATAATAAAAATACACAATAGCAAGCAGTGAATAAATGATCCTTTAACGGATAGTAAATCCCGAAATCTCCATCTAAAACATACTGGTTCCAAATCAATCTCCGTCATTAAATAAATTATAACCTCTTAAGCCATAACATAATATCAAGTGTAATCGGGCTCCAAGTATTATCACGCACGATTTATGCCAAGGTCATATGACCCGATCCAAAATATAGTGTGCACTGCCAATGGTCGAACGACATGAACCATAGATGAATCTATTATACTATCGAGGCGAACAACCCGCACCCATGAGAGTAGAGAAGTTTACCTCGCTCGCGGAAGTACTTGCGACGCGAGTGGACATAGATTTCTCAGAGTTATGATGTATTCCTCAATTCTTCCCAAAATATAATAAATCTAAATTGGAAATTTGCAACTTTAAAATCCGTAGTCTCATCTCTATTTAAGACAATTTATATGCATAACAAATATAATAGTACAATTAAAGCATTATGTGGATCTAAGACTACCCAAACATCTTATGGAATATAGCTACGCACGGACTCTCGTAACCTAGTGCGTATGTAGCTCCCCACATAAGTAGTACACAACATGATACACTTAAGGGGTTGAGTTCCCTCTTACAAGGTTAGGCAAGAGACTTACCTCGTTCTCAAGCTCACTTCCGGTCCACAAATCCGCTCTAAATCCTCAATTGGGTGCCAAACAACCCGAAACTAGCCAAATATTATATAAATTAATCAATATACACTCACAAATTCATAATCTAACTATTAGAGTAATTACCCAACCCAATTTGGAAGATTCCTAAAATTCACCTCCAGGCCCACGTGTCCGGATTCCTGAAATATTTGAAGATAAATGTTATCCATAACCTCACGAACTCAAATATATAAGTTTCACCCAATTCTATAATCATTTTTGTGGTTAAATTCCATTTTTATCAAAGCCTAGGTTTTTCAACTAAACTCATAATTTCCATAATTTATGTCCTAAGAATCTACCCAATAATGCATATATTAAACTCATCTTATATAGAAATTACTTACCTCAAAGTGCTAGGTGAAAACCCCTCTTCAAAGAGCTCCCAAAACGCCCAAGAGATGAAAGAGATGAGCCAAAATAGCCTAAGTCTCGACTTAAATGAACCTCATTGCCTTCAGTGATTTCGCACCTACGACTCCACTGTCGCACATGTGGCTCCGCTTCTGCGGACAAAACATCGCAGGTGCAGACCATGCCCAGGTCTGCCTCCATCGCTTCTATGGGCAAAGCCTCGCTTCTGCAAGCCTGCTCCTGCGTCACATGCGCCACACTTGCGAACCCTCCCGCTTCTGCGATCAACTCCCTCGCACCTGCGGCTTGCAGGTGCGGTTCCTGCCTCGCTTCTGCGACCACTGGACAGTCCACGCCAGACCACTTCTGCGGTCAAAAGCTCGCACCTGCGATAGGTTCTTCGCATGTGCGATTGCACCAGAACCCTGCTACTTCTGCAATTCTTTCAAGCCCAAACTTGATCCGCGCATCGTCCGAATAGCACCTGAGGCCTCCGAGGCCTCGCCCAAACATACCAACAAGTTCGTAATCATAAAACGGACTCGCTCGAACCCTCGTAACGCGTAAAACAACATAAAAATTAAGAATCATACTCCAAACCAATTCGAATCAACTTATGAACTTCATGTTCTTCCAACTTACTCCGAATGCACCGAATCATACTTAGACTACTCGGAATGATACCAAATTTTGCATGTGAGTCACAAATCACCATACAGAGCTATTCCTAGACCCGGAATACCAAACGGACCTCGATAACATCAATTTCTACTTTAAACTAAATTTAAAGAACTTGAAAACCTTTAATGCGCCAACTTTCAATAATAAGCGCTGAAATGCTCCGGAGTCATCCGAAATCCGATCCGAATATACGCCCAAGTCCAAAATCATTATATAAACCTATTGGGACCGTCAAATACCAGTTCCGAGCCAATATTAACGAACTAAGTGTTCCGATTTCAACCTGAACCCTTTCAAACTCGAACTAACCATTCCCGCAAGTCATAAAATATTAAAAGCACATACGAGGAATCTTATTTAGTGGAACAGTGATATAGAAAGCCAAACGACCGGTCAGTTCATTACAAAGTCTAAGTATGGGGTGGTGATCATTGACCAAAAGTGCATGATTTTGAGTATTTTTTAATCTTATTTCTCGTATGAGTTGCGAGAGATTATATCATTTTTGAAGTGAAATATGTCCAATACGTGTTTCTTGTGTGTAGGAGAAAGTGAGGATGATAATTGATCAAAAAAAATTATAATTTGTTTCAAAAAGGCAAGTATTAAGAAAATTGAGAGCTTGTCCAATCCCGCACATCACGTGAAGTCAGACGCGCTAAAGGAGAAAATTAAAGTGAAAAGAACAGTTAAGTGAAGCGAAGGTGCATATCACTTCACGGGATGAAAAATTTCAAAGGCTGGGAGCTCATCTACGACCGCGCAATGCGCGAGCATAGACGCGGATTCCAGCCTTCCTATAAGGTTGGATTGATTAGATCTGCCCCATACAAACCCTAATTGATATAAATACATTAAAGAATGC
>AWOL01S0005058.1:0-33247 GCA_000715115.1 Nicotiana otophora
GGTGATGGAGAAAGGAAAGGTTGAAAACGAATTTTGGAAAACGTTTTTCCGGAAAATATTTTTCCGGAAAACCTCCAATTGGAGAAAATCGAATTCATAAAGAAAATATTTTTCAAACATTTAAACCAACCAAACATGAAAAAATTAGAAAATATTTTCCAGAACATGGGTCAAGGTAGAACTCTAAGATTGAGCATTTTCATGAAAGGTTGGGCATCATCATGGGTCCATGTCACGACCCAGAATCCCAACCTCGGGGTCGTGATGGCGCCTAACATCCAATTGCTAGGCAAGCCAACGTGAAATAAGTAATTAACCATTTTAACATTTAAAAATAAAATAATGATGTTCAATGAGAACTAAATGTCAAATCCAACACTGTGCGAATATAAACCACGTGATACTAACTACTCCCATAAATCTGAAGTTACGAGTACACGAGCAACTAGAATACAAATATTCGAAAGAGATAAACAGTAAAAGTAGGAAATGGAAGGGGACTTCAAGATCTCTGAACACTAGCAGATCTACCTCAAGTTTCCGGAGTGAATGGGATTGTCACGACCCAAAATCCATTAAGGTCGTGATAGCGTCGGACACCACTGTCAGGCAAGCCAACAATAAATACTAAATTGGGTTCTCATTTTTATTACTTTTGAAATCATATTTTCCTTTAATATACATAGTAAAGAATGGGGATTTACAGAGTAAATAATAATACTTTTAACAAATTCAATACAGAACAACCCATAATCCTCCCCAAACCCACTGTCACAAGTGCATGAGCATTTATTAGGAATATAAAATAAAATACAGTAACTATCCGGAATACAAATTAGACAGAAAAAATATAATATAACTCTGAAGGAGACTCTACTAGCTGCAGATCGTAATATAGAATGCAACTCACCTAAGTCTCAGTATTAATCACACCTCTGCGCCCACGAGGCCACTAGACATATACGTACATGCACAAAAATGTACAGCAAGTGTAGCATGAGTACATAAACAATATATACCCAGTAAGTATCAAGCCTAATCTCAAAAAAGTAGTGACAAGATGTCGACTTTGACACTCACTAAGGGTCAATAATATTAAAAATAGAAATATTAAATCAACATGATTTATAGAATTAACAATAATTTTCTTTAACCAGCAGAAATAATTAAATTCCTTCAAATGCGACCATTTCCAATTTATTAATTAATTTCACAAGCTGCAATAAATAGCAAAGTATCGTGCAATTATTATTATTAGGCACGATGTCTGCCGAGGTCGTTCGGTCCGATCCAGAGTGTCGTGTACGCTGCCGAGGAACGAGCGGCGCGATCCATAGATGCATCTATACTGCTGAGGCATTTGGCCCGCTTCACAAGAAAGGAGGACATTTTCTTATGTACCTCCGGGATGAGAATATATTTATATTTATTAAGATTTACACACCAGGATGTACAGTTTATAGCAACAATTAAATAATTTGAGCAAAAATTCAAGTATGTGAAATTTCAGTCTCTTATTATTTCCTCTAACAATTTACAACAAAAATTCCAATATGTCAATTAACTGAAAGATGCAATTATCACAAGTAATTCATGATTTGAGTCCTAAACTACCCGGACTTAGCAATATTAGTATCTACGCACGGACTCTCGTCACCTTGTGTGTACGTAGCCCTCACAATTAGCAACAATTAGTAATTTAAATCACCTAGGGGTAAATTCTATCTTACAAGGTTAGACAAGAGACTTACCTCACTCCGAAGTTCCATAGTCGGCTCCCAAGCCTTTCAAACAACTCGACCGATGCCCAACGCTCCAAAACTCACTTTCGCTTTATTAACATTCACAAGCTTTTAATCCTCCTCCGACATCGTAACATTGAGTAAAATGCTCATAGGTCACCAACAAATTGATATCTACAATTACAATCTCAATTACAATCAAAATATGACTCAAAAATATTTATCAATATCCATTTATGGCTCACAAGTTGGCTACAAGCCTCCAGCTCAAATCGTCTAATAGGTTCACTTACTAGAACATTCAACTCCACTTTTATAATTTAATACCCATTTGAAGTCATCAATGATACTACATTAATTCTTCAACACCGCCAAATTACTATTTATCGTCTTCCTTAACCAACATTTCCAAAACATTCAATTTGGTGATTACTTAGTTGACCACTTCCAACTAAGCTAGAAAATGATTCCATAGGTTCATTGCATCCTTTAATTTTATTTCTAAGACCACTATTTATCTTTCCCTCATTTTCTAGAGAACACTATTCATGCCATGAACTACGGTTTATGAAATCAATTATCCAACCATAATAACTTGAAACAAATATTAGAATTACTCTCACCGACTCATAAGAAATGAGCTTGAAGCATTAGTATTACCTTCTTGAAACTTGTTCTTAAAATTCTAATGTTTGGGAAATTTGGTGTTCTTGAACAACTTGAAAGATTTCTAGGGATTTCAAAGATTGAAAGATGTTAATACTAGTGTTAATAAGATGTTATTAACTTAAAATATCCAAAACAAACTCACCTTGTATTCTTAAGTAGTCCCCAAGGTCGAATCCACCATGAAAGAACCAATCCCTAGCTCAAGCAAATTCCCAAAAATGGTTGTTTCCCGTGACTGCCTTATATAGGCATAGGTGCTTCAGCGAGTTGTACCTTGCGTTGTGCAGGTTATACCTCGTATTACAACTTTTCCCCTGCTGGACACCTTTTACTAAAACATCCATAACTCCTTGTAGAAATATCCAAATGACGAACGGTTTAAAGCGTCAGAAACTAGACTCGAAGATCTTTCATTTGATAGGTTGTCCCTATATATATAGGCATGCTCGTCCATAGTTAGGTTTTGTGTGTACTCATTTGGAACTTTAGTCTATCATGTAATTTTCAACTTGACTTAGACTTAGGTCTCTCCTTAGACCCCACATCACCTATAATATGACTCGTACACTTATTAACATACGAACCTGCTGGAACCTTCAAATCCCAATTCTGAGGTTGTTTACTCAAAAATCCAACCTTAGTTAATTCTTCCAACTTAAAGCTTTCGAAATGAGAATGTTTTTTCCAAATCAACTTCGAACTTCCCGAAATTAAATTCCGACCACGCGTACAAGTCATAATACCTGAAATGAAGCTGCTCAAGGCCTCAAACCGTCGGACGCGCTAGGGCTCAAAACGACTGGTCGGGTCGTTACAGGGATCCGAGCCGACACACCTCAAGCACCGTTAGGACCAATTCCAGTATCTGTACAAGAAGTGTAGTATGAGTACAAGCTATCCAATGTACTCCATAAGTGTCGAGCCTAACCTCGACGAGGTAGTGACTAGGCTATGACAAGACACCTACGTAAAACCCTTGTGCAAGTATGTATAAAGCAACAAAATAACAAGAAGAATGATAGAATATTAACTGAGAGGGGACATACAAAAGGAGAAAATATCATTAAAACGGCAAGTACGAAATCATGAAATAACATCTTCCGAATTAAGCAACAGTATAACCAAGTAAATCACCAAAATCGGAAATCAAATTAAACAATGATATGAAAATGGCACGACATCACCCTTCATGCTTTTACTCTCGTCCTGACCATGTTATATCATGATTATAATGGCACAGCATCACCCTTCATGCTTTACTCACCGGCACGGTATCACTCTTCGTATTTTTACTCTCGAATCTTTCAATATGTGATAATAAATGCTAATAAGGCATGGCAACACCCTTCGTGCTTTTTTCTCTTCCTCACCGAGCAACAATATAAATCTGAATAATAAAAACAAGGCGGGGAATAATTTTACTTTAATATGGTGCCATGATATCAAACTTCAACTTCCAAAATATTCAACATCTTTTAAAATAAGCAATAAATACGAAACGAATAATTAAAAGAAGTAATAATCTAACCTAAGCATGGATAACCTAATTAACGAAATAATGTAATACAAAGAAACAATTCCCACCCGCATGCTTTAACCCAATGACAACGCATAGGTATTCGTTACCTCACATATATGTTGTCCCCACACATAAAACACATAGCAAATAGACCAACAAGTCCTGAACCCTTAAGTTAAGGATAACCACGACACTTACCTCACTCCACAATTAAAGAAATCAATCCACCACGGCTTTGCGTATTGAACAAGCCTCCAAACCAACCTAATCTATCAAATTATTGATCAAACTGTTCAAAATAAACTTTAGAAACTATCCATCAATGAAAAAGGTTCAATTTTGATCATTTTCGAAAAAGTCAACAAAAGTGAGCCTCGGGCCCCGCTTGGTCAAAACTCGAGGTTCAGACCAAAACCCGATTACCCATTCACCCTGAGCCCGGTTATGTAATTTATTTCGACATCCGACCTCAACTTGAGGTCTAAATCTCAATTTTACAAAATTTCCAATTTCTACCCAAATCCCTAACTTCTACCATGAAAATCCTACACTACTAAAAAATTAGGTTTTAGCGACGGACAAATTATGTAGATAAACAGAAAAATCCGTCGCTAATCTCATTTACCGATGGATTACCAACAGATTATCAAGAAATTCTGCTAGCTACGAGTGTTTTAGCAACAGATTAGCGACGACGTTCGTAGCTAATTCCAATTTTTTTGTAGTGCTAGATTTGATGTTGAAAACACATGAAAAGTTATGGGTAATTGAAAAGCAATGGATTAAAGTTGATTACCAATATTTTGGGAAGGAAAGTCTCTTGAAAAACTGCCTCTAGAGTATTTAGGGTTGAGAAATGGTGTAAAATGAGCTAAGTCCCGATTTTCCCCTCTTTTACCAAGTTGCAGGTGTCGCATTTGCGAAAAAATGTTTGCAAATGCGAGAGAAAGGTAAAATAGTGAATTGAGTTGGGAAAAAAATGAGAATTTTGTGAAAACTTTCAAAAATGTAAAATAATGATTTGAATTGGTTTCGAAATTGGATTACATTTGGTATGGTTGGACTCGTTTGGAATGGGTGTTTGGATTTTATGAATTTTATCAGGTTCCGTGGTGCGATCCCAAGGTTGACTTTTTAGTTTTCATTAAAGATCAAAGTTTTATTATCCGAAATTATTTCCTATAGCTTTTATTTATAATATTAAGTTATTTTGGCTACATTTGAGCCGTCCGGAGGTTGTTTTACACGAGAAGGTGATTTTAGAGTATCGATCTATCTTCTTTGAGGTAAGTATCTTGCCTGACTTTGTGGGGGGAGGGGAGGGAGAGGGAACTACCCCTTAGGATTTGAGTCATTTGTGTTAATCGTGTTATGTGAAATCTATGTACGCGAGGTGACGAGTACGTACTCGGACTTATTTGTGAAAATTTACCAGTGTAGACTCTTAGGCAGCTTTTATGTACTGATTTGGAATTGTTAGCACCTGTTATATCTTTTATTCGTCATGTCTAATATCACATGCTTTATTTGAAGTTGTTGTTATATGTCACATCCTCTACTTGTTGAGTTAGCTCTTATATGCTTTACTTGAAGTTGTTACTACTTTTATTATATGATCTTTTTAATTGTTGGGTTACTCCTTGTGGGAATTTGTTGTACATGATACCCTTTCGTAGCCTGATTATTCTCATGCATCTAGACGTAGTACTGTTTCGTGCCATATCTCGTTCATTGTTAGCCTGATTCATTACTAGAACCCAGAGTTTTCCATTTCATGGAGATACTTTCACTAGAGATACTTTCACTATTTAGTTTATCCTTAAATAATTAATTGGAATGGAGGTTATCGAAATCCATTAATATATTTTAATTGAAGTTGTGTAAAAAAGGGTGTCGTTCCTTGTTGAGTTACTTTCTCATTCTTTTTGTTGTTATTGAGATTGTATACACATTGTCTTTGAGTCATGGGCTATTTATTGGGGAAACATTGATATTTGTTGGATCTTTGGAGAGGTTGTAGCCTATGGGCACTTGTGTTGTGAGTTTATACACTGTGTTGTTGTAATGTTAGCAATTGTGAATTGTTTTGTGGTTTTGGTTGTTGCTATGCGGAGTATAAGGGTGGTATTTCACCGTTATTTTTATGCGGAGTATAAGGGTGGCATTTCACCGTTGTTGTTATGCGGAGCATAAGGGTGGCATTTCATCATTGTTGGATGTACGGAGAGATATGGGTGGCTATTGTGTTCTTGTCCGGGCGGAGTGATAAGGGTGTCTATTATACAGAGTGATACGGGTGACTATCAGAGAGATAAGGGTGGCTATTGTGTTATTGTCAGGGCAGAGTGATAAGGGTAGCTATTACACGAAGTGATACGGGTGGCTATCGGATAGATAAGGGTGGCAATGTCAGGGATAATGTATGACGGTTCGGAGACATTGTGTTGGTGATTTTTGTGTGATGGTGTGTTGTTCCTTGTGTTGTCGTACACCTTATGTGACTTGCTTTGTTGTTTCGATGAGTTACTCGATGTCTTTGCTATTACTTGTTGACTTGGGCTGCAGTAGTACACTAGCATAAGCATACACCGTAGCATGACACTTATACTAGCTCAAGAGTATAAAACTTGACATTTATTGATCATGCCATGTGTCCTTGTATTATCTATTTCCATGTTGATATTGGGCTTGTGACCATGCCGGGCCGATTGTGACTATGAGCATGTGATCATGCTGGGTGGATTGTGACTGTGAGTCATGATCATGCCGGACGGATTGTGACTGTGAGCCTGTGACCATGCTGGATAGATTGTGAGTGTGAGCATGTGATCATGCTGGGCGGATTGAGATGTTGGCACATGAGTTGTCCGTGCGGCTGTAATTCGAGATGTGGGAACGAGGTGCTGTGAGTACATGATGGTGGGTTGAGACCCGTGACTTGTGACTATGAGATGAGGTATCGCGGGGTGATTTCGTTGTGAACCTTGCCTTAGTATGACTTCATTAATTGATTGTTCTTTGTGTTCCTTGTTTGGTTTCAATGATACTTCACGGTGTCTTGTTGCTTTACTATTTATATCACATGTCGATTTTGTTTCCATTTACTGATTTCTGCTTTTCAAGTATTAGCTTTATACTTTTATACTACATAGGTTATTTTGTTTAGTGTTCTTGACTTGTACCTCGTCACTACTCTACCGAGGTTAGTCTTGATACTTACTAGGTACCGACCATGGTGTATTCATACTACACTTCCGCACATTTTTGTTCAGATCCAGGTACATCGGAGTCTGTTGATTGTTAGATAGTGGATCAGATATTGCTGTGGAGATTTCAAGGTATACCTGTCGTCGCGTTTGCGGGCCTCGGAGTCACCTTCTAAAGTTATTTTTATAAAGTTTATTTCTATTCCGTAACAGTTGTACTTAGAGATTTTCTAGTGAACTCAGTAGAGCTTATGCCTTGTACTACCATTTTTGGGATTGTTGACTTTGTATAGAAATTTTTGTTTCATATTTAATATTTGTTGGTTGAATTTTGCCATTAATTTAGTAAGTGTTAGGTTTACCTAGTCTTAAGGACTAGGTGTCATCACAACATCCTACAAAGGGAAATTGGAGTTGTGGCACCCAATGACAACGTATAGGTACTCGTCACCTCACATATACGTTGTCCCCACACATAAAACACGTAGAAAATAGACCAACTAATCCCTCAAGTCAAGGTGAACAACGATATTCGCCTCGCTCTGCAATCAAAGAACTCAATCAACCATGGCTTTGACTTTTGAACAAGCCTCCAAACCAACCAAATCTAGCAAATTATTGATCAAACGGTTCAAAATAAGCTTTAGAAACTATCCATCAATGAAAAAGGTTTAATTTTGATCATTTTTTAAAAGGTTAACAAAAGTCAACCCTATGCTCGCTTGGTCAAAACCTGAGGTTCAGACCAAAATCCGGTTACCTATTCACCCCCGAGCCCGGTTATGTGATTTGTTTCGAAATCTGTCCTCAATTTGTGGTCTAAATCTTAATCTTACAAAATCTTTAATTTCTACCCAAATCCCTAATTTCTACCATGACAATCCTAAATTTGATGTTGAAAACACATGAAAAGTAATGCGTAATTGAAAAAAAATGAATTAAAGTTGCTTACCAATGATTTGGGGAAGAAAATTCTCTTGCCAAATCGCCTCTACAGTATTTAGGGTTGAGAAATGGTGTAAAATGAGCTAAGTCCCAAATTTCCTCTATTTTACCCAGTTGTAGGTGTCGCATTTACTACTCCTTTATTTTTCATAGTGACGGGTCTATGTATTGTCTATCGCGTTTGCTTTGCATCTACTTTCTCATTTCCATGATGTTATTTTTCCTATAGTTTCTATTGGTGATACTGATATTGTCTCTTTTCGTCTTCTTGAGCTGAGGGTCTTTCGGAAATAGCCTCTCTACTCACTAGGGGTAGGGGTAAATTCTGCGTACACACTACCCTCCCCAGACCCCACTAGTTGGATTTCACTAGGTCATTGTTGTTGTGGGTGTCGCATTTGCGAAGAAATGTTCGCAAATGCGATACCTGCAAATGCGAGACAAAGGTCGCAAATGTGAGCTCTATCTTAGAAGCTCAGATGTCGCAAATCCAATATTTAGATCGCGGATGCGAGAACTCCACCTTCGCAAATGCAGCCAAAAGCTTCGCAAATGCGAAGCAGACTCAAGTGGCATGTGATCGCAAATGCGATCACTCCTTCGCAAAAGTGAATGGCCACAGTTCACAAAAGCGAACAAAATCCTCGCAAATGCGAGATTCACCCAACCCAGCCCATGCTCGCAAATGCGAATGATTCTTCGCAAAAGCAAGGTTCACAATTGCGAGCCAGACCTCGCAAATGTGAGACCTACATTGAACACCAGAAACCAGCAACTTAAATCATGCAAACTCATTTGAAACGCGTCAGAAACTCACTCGTGCCTCTCGGGCTCCAAATAAAATATGCACAGAAGTGTAATAACATCATACGAACTTGGTCGCGTGGTCAAAACACAAAAATAACACCTAGAAGTACGAATCGGATATTAAAATGTATGAAATTTTCAAAGAAACTCAAGAACATCCAAATTCACGACCGAGCATCTGAATCCTATCAAATCAACTTTGTTTTGCACCAAATTTTACAGACAAGTTTTAAATAGTAAAATGAGCCTACACCAAGTTTCGAAACCTAAATCTGAACCCTGTAGCCATAAATTCAACCTACGGGAAAACCTCGAAAATCTTTAAAACTTTCAAATTACCAATTTTCAACAAATCATGCCAAATCAAGTTAGGGACTTCCGAATTCAATTTCGGGCATAAGCCCAAGTTCAAAATCATGATACGGACCTACCGAGATAGTAAAAATATCGATCCGAGATCGTTTACACAAAATATTAATCGTAGTCAACTCAAGTCATTTTTAAAGCTAAAATTCATGTTTTCTTCAATTTTCACATAAAATCTTCCCGGAAAAAAATACGGACTGTGCACATAAATTGAAAAATACTAAATGGGGCTAATCGAGATCTCTGAACACGAAAATAAGGGTTAGAACTCAAAATGGCCTATCTGGTCATCACAGTCCATTTAGGTTGATGATATTTTATGGGTTAACTTGGGCTAACCCAAAATAGCCTATTTTCAAAATCGTTCTAGCCCAAACCCATTAACACTTGGGCGGGTTGGGCAGGTCAAATGGGTTTGGGTTAGTTTTGCCACCACTACTTACCAATCTTTAGTCATTAATCATAAGCTTACCAAAACTAGTCAAGCGCATACAAAAATTAAAAACCCCAAATAAATAAGGTTCTTTCACTCCAAGAATCACATGCAAAAATCTTCTTTCATATTTTTAAGCGTGATCAATAATATTAGATGTAAGACAAAAAATAAATTCATGGATGAGGAAGCAAACAAGGTGATGAAATACAAAAAATAATATATACAAGATTCCAAATATCTAATCAAAAAGGGACATTTTTCAATGGGTATGGTTGAAATTCATTGAAAATATATAGATGAGTCAATATACAAATTTTGAGGAAGATTGGAGGTGATTTGGACTGATTTGATATCAAAATTTGTAGTTAAAATCGAGTTCAAAATTTTTTTCTGCGACACATGTATCAAACACGTATCACGCATGTATCACACATACATATATACATGGATATACATGTGATATATATTTGAAACAAATATGATACGTATGTGATACACAAATGATATACATTGTGATATACATATCATTTTGTTTATATTTCATCTTCTACTTCGAATTTTCAATTCAAACCACCTCAAAACTCTGCAAAATAATCCTAAAACTGAGATTCAAACTCCCTAAGATGTACCAAATCTATTCTAATAACACTCACTCAAAAGAAAGCAAACATTTGATATTTTTTGCTACAAATAGCTAATTAGCTAATATAACATTTTATGAATCGGCTAATTTTTGTAATAAGCCACTCATAAACAGACTTGCTTAAAGTTGCTAATGTCCTTAAATATATCTTACCTTTTTAATGAATGCAAACTTTTGATATCATAAGTTGCACCTCGTTATTTGGTGTTCTCTCTTTTACATTATTAAAAGTAAATATTTTTCACTTTTTCTAAAATTACCTTTTCGTTAAATTATAAAGTAGTCAAAAATAAAGAAGACAGATCTCCAAATGAAAAGTCATTTTCAATTGTAATATTAATGTAAGGGTGGCATGTGGGCCAGTCCCGGGCCGGTCCCAAATTAAACGGGCTAAACGGTCCCGGACTAAGTGGTCTTTTTGTAGGGACCGGCCCGGGACCGGGACCGTTTGGGCCCGGACTAAACGGTCCCGACCCGCGAGCTAAATGGACTAAGTGGGAAAAGTGGGCCCAACGGATTTTTTTAAAAAATAATTAAATAGAAATTAGAGACAAAAAGATATTTAAAATAATATCTAAGGCAATGCCTTGTAAATTTTATTATAGAATTGTGATCTAAAGTTTTTAATATTTTTTAATTTAAATTTAAAGTCTAAAAACAAAAATATTGTAAAGAGATATTCAAAGCAATGCCTTGTAATTTTATTATAGCATTAAAAGATATGTCAATATCTTTGTTAGTCTTCATCCCCCCTATGGAATGAGCACAACAAGGTGCTAATACCACCATTGAGAAGAAAAAGAAACTAATCAAGATGTGCCAAAATATAAGTTACATAATACATACTAATTTTTGTTCATACAAGTTACATGGTATCTCTTACAAACTTTATAAATCCATTAAGGTCCGGAGGAATTTCCGTTGGTGGTGGCGGAAAAGTAGCTTGGTCATCGCCACTTCCGGGCGAAGCAACATCCTCCTCAAGTTTAGCTAGCATTTCTTCGTAAGCTTCGTCTTCATTTGATTGTGATTCAGCAAGTCCAAAATTTCTTCTTTCCGACTGGATCCAATCTCTGAAAAGTACTGATTTTTCCAAGCTATCCCTCATAGACGCTCTATAATCACCGAGTTGAAGTCTTGCTTGATTGAAAGCACTCTCTGATGTCACTGTTGAAGTTTGAATAGTTAAAATATCTCGGGCCATCCTTGAAAGAACCGGAAAGTATTTTTCTTTGTCCTTCCACCATTTCAAAAGATTAAAGGAGCCGTCGGGTTTCACTTTCCTAATTTTCCGCGACAAATAAACTTCAAGCTTATTTAGTTATGAAAAATCACTACTACTAGAACCTTGAGAACCCCTAAACCCCGCCCAAGCACTAAGTGCTCTTACTCCCGCAGTTCTTTTAGATGATTGAGAATCATAAGAAGAAGGAGTTGAAATATTTGGTCTAGCATGATTTAATGCAACTTGATAAGCATTAAAAATAGTTTGAGCATTTATTCTAATTAAGGCTATTGCTTCCGAAAGTTGAGACAATTCCTCATCTTCAAGTGCTAAACCATTATAAACAGTTTCATACCAAAAATGACGACCTCCTAATTTCATACAAGGATTTAACAACGCAGAAACACCATAAATAGGGGGAATAGGGAAAAATATTTTTTAAACTTTTTTCTCATAGAATCAATAGCAAGTTTATAAATTTCCCCACCCTCTGAAAAATGAACAAACAAATTTGCAAGTTCTGCAATATAAACTAAACGGTTAGAAATAGTAGGATAATATTGCCCAGAAAATTCATTTGTAGCAATATAAATTGTTTCTAAAACATCTACAAGTATTTTAACATTATCACAATCCCCATTTGTAAGATGCTAATCATCATCACTTACATGTGCATTAAATGTTGAATTTATGGGGTTTCTATATTCATATGCAACAACCAAACTTTCATATATGTAATTCCATCTAATTGGACAAGGTTTAGGAACCTTTATTTCTCTTAGGCCAAATTCATCGCATCTTTTAAAATATTCTCTAAGTCTACTTCTACGGTTTGAATAAAAAAACCAGTTAAGAGCCATTTTAACCTTTTCAATTTCAATATTTAAAATTCGCATACCATCACCCACAATTAAATGGTAAATATGATAAATACATCTAACATGAAAAATGTCACTAAATGTAGGATTTATCGTAGTGGTAAGCAAGGCTATAGCATTTGTGTTACTAGTATCATTATCCATTGAAATTGGCATTATTTTATTACTGCCTTGTGTGACGTGCATTACTGCCTTGTGTGACGTGAATTAATTATTCTATAAGAAATAATGCGCTTTTGCATTATCCAATCCTCATCAATCCAATGACTGGTAACAGTAAGGTAATCACAGTCGTTACCACTTCTACCAATATCAGTTGTAATAGCAACACGATAATTTATATGAGTAAATAAATAGCGCAAATATTGTTCATATTCATGTTTATATTTATAAATATCGCTCTTTACGGTTGTGCGAGAAAAACCTTTATAAGTAGGATTAAAGATTTTTCTAATATAATGCACAAAGTTAGGGTCAGAAGAAAAACTATAGGGTAAGCACATAACAGTTACCATTTTTGCCAATTCTTCCCGATCTTTTTTTGGATCATTATATAAAATACCACCGGTAACGGTGTTAATTCTCGGTTGAAATTGATTTGAACCGGTACTAGGGTCAAACTGACTAGGACTAGGTAGACTTTTCCCCTCGGCCAAAGCTTTCAAATGAAGATATCTCACTCTATCTTGAGGGTGTTTCAATATGTGTCTAGCAAAAGTTTCCATCCCTCCCCCCCGGCTATCCAAAATATTTAAAAACTAAGTCCGTGCCACAAGTTTTACACTTAGCCTTATTTTCTAGAATTAGTTGAGTAGACAATTGCCAAGCGGGAGATGTTTTCGTCTATTTTCTAGGTTGTCTAGAAAAAGTAGGGGTAGTAACAGTAGTATCAGATGGGGCATCATTTGGATTAGCAGGGTTATCACTAGTTGAGTTAACATCAGGAGCATGACTAGTTGGTGTATCATCATCCGGTTAAGTTTCATCAAAATCTATTTCCTCGTCATCATTTTCATCAATAGTTGGATTAGAATAAAGAGCATTCATTAATTCATGGTCTAATTGTTCACCAGCTCTAATATTATGGCAAAATTGACTTTCAGTAAATTGTAATAAACTATTATCGCTATCAAGAATAGCAGGTGTAGGACGGATATGGGGTTTGGTTCGGGGAGCCCGGGGCAGTGAAGGAGGAACAGATTGAGCACTAAATTCGTCACTCTTGGGATTTCCCTTATTTTTACCAAAAAATTGTTTTAAGGAAGCCATCTTAATTAATAAAGTAATAGAAAATAAATAAATAAAACAAACAAAACTATAATATTAAAACTTTAGAGTTGGAACGAGTTTACTGAATTGACGAACAACTTGTTGAAAATTGATTATCGTTGAAGTCTTCAATTCACCAACTTCACAATTGTTTCATAAATTGTAACAATAAAGTAAGCAATAGTAGCAATTATAGAAGAAAATTAGAGAGAGATTGTGATAGATTGATGATTTTGTAAGAAAAAAAATGAAAGAATGAGGGGGTATTTATAGTTAAAAAAAGGAAAAAAGTGTAATTATAAAAAATTTGGGGTTAAAATAAAGTTGGGGGGTTAATGACTATTTTATAAATAGCCAATGGTATTTCTGACAGGCCAACGACTATATTGTAATTTTTTTTTTAAAAAAAAAATTAAAAAGTTAACCGTTGGGATCGTTTAGCCCGCGAAGGGACCGATCCGGTCCCTAGCAGGCTAAATGGTCCCGGTCCTGACGGGCCCAAAGCATAGGACCGGCCCAGATCCACTAAAATCGGTTCTAACAGTCCTGACCCGTTTAGCCTATTTGGCCCGCAGTTTCGAGCCGGTCCCGGGCATGGACCAGCCCACTTGCCAGCCTTATATTAATGTAACATGGAATAACATCTACTTAGAAGACATTGGATAAAGAAGAAACAGTATACTACCATCTTTAATTAATTTCTTGATTAATATAGGTTAGTGTAACTATAAAAATAATTTTAATATAATCTCAACTAACCACAATTAGGATATATTTAAAAGATACCAATCAAATCTTACTCTCTCTGAATAACTACTACTCCTACTAAATTAATAATAAAAAAGAAAAATTGAGTTCAATAAAAATGATTTAATAGGTGTATCAATTGTTCAAATGAATTAGTTGAATCAAAATTAGTCACTTTCTATCACTCATAGTGACATGAGTCAGGAAGTAATCATAGACAATTTTAAATAGAAACAATTATAAGTGCATAATTAAAAACATTATTTGGGCCCACCATATCTGTCTTTTAAATTCAGCAACAATCTCTCTTTATTGCATTTCTCTGTGTCCCCCTTTCATTTGCTTCCAGCCGGTTTGGCCAAGCTTTATTTTTGTCAAAAGCGTTTTTCTTAAGTTTTTAAAAAGAAAAAGTTTTTTTTAGGAGAAGCAAAAGTAGATTTTGAGAAGCAGACAAAAGTACTTTTGAGAAAAATACACTTAGAAGTAATTTTCAAAAGCTTGATTAAACACTAATCATTGTTCAAAAGTGTTTTCCAAATTAATTAGCCAAACACAATTTAATTCTCAACAAAAGTACTTTTTTAAAAAATACTTTTAAAAAAAAAAACTCTAAATAATCACATTTTTGAAGTTCGGCTAAACATACTATTAATCTCTCTTTCTGTTTTGCTTTTGGAAGGAGCAAAAGAGATCTATTAAGCGTGGTGTAGTTAGCTCATAAAGAATGATAGATTAAGAATTTAAAATTGATACACACCACTTCTTATTATTACTAACAGTAAAGTTTAGAACATGATTTAATTTGCCTAGGATACATAGTACCTAGACAATCACTTTTATAAGAAGATAAAACAAAAAAGGAGATAAATCAAAAATCATTTTGCTTTCAAAACATTTTTAATTAAAATGTCTTGCCATCTATCTCTGTTTATTGAAATTGATAATATCAAAGTAAATAATTGATAACATTATTCAAGTAGAATAAATTGATTTTGATATACTACTTAGTTTTAATGATGATCAATTATAACATTTGGAATTCTTTTGAGAAAAGTTATAGAATTTTTGGTTATCCATATAAAACTACCAGAAAAAGTTATCCATTTAAAAAAAAGCAAATTTTTTTAAAATAAAATATAACATGTAAAAAGATTTTAATAAATATTTTACAGTGACAATACAAATTAGTATGAAATAGAACAGAAGAACAAAACCCTATGATGCTTTTACAGATTTGGATTCACAAACCTGTGATTCTCTGCTTTTATTCTTTCAGATGTTACATATTTAATAGAAAAAGATCAAAATACCCTTAACCTATTAAATTTATCTTTAAAACATACTTCTTTCACCTTTTGGACTATAAACGCCCTCAAAGTTATCTTTTATCTTATAATACCCCTAATATTAATTGTTGTCTAGTTGACTAAGTGGACCTTCATAAGGAGCCACGTGGCACTATTCTATTGGTCCACCTAGGATTATGGTTTCAATTTGTAGGTTGCAACTATCCAACATGTTGGTAAGATGTTGACTTCCATAATCTAAAATATCTTTTACAGACTAAGCAGATAATGAAGATTTCCATGCTATGAGTTCTTGGAGGGAGGGAGCCGAGAGTCTATCGGAAACAACCTCTATACCTCAGGGTAGGGGTAAAGTCTGCGTACACACTACCCTCCACAGACCCACTAGTAAAATTATACTGGGTTGTTATTGTTTGTAATATTGAAAAAAGAGTTAATCTAGAGGAAAATTCAATCCAACTATTGATCAAACAAAAAGAAGAGAAAATAAAGGTCGCCATCACCATTATATATAAGGGTTTAGGAGTCGTTTGATACATAGGATAAGGATAATAATCCAGAAATAAAGTTTGGAATTAATTTTATTCCACGTTTAGTTTGAGTATTAGTTAATATCAGAATAACTTTTACACTAAAATAATGAGATTATTTATCCTATATAGAAGGTGGGATTTCTAATCCCATAAAACATTAAAGTTTTTCTTGGGCTTTGAAATTATGAAAACGATTACAAGTCAACAAGTAATTATACTCAAAGTCCTAATTCCCAAATCTATTATACAACTATTGAAACTAAATTATCTTCAGCATATTCACTAGCAAGACACAAGATATTCTAGCGATTATGAGTAGCAAACTATAATATATTGAATATTTTTTCTTTCGTATGATTTAAATTTATATTTTCGAACATTTAATCTTTTATAGACTTTATTCTAGAGTCCCTGCTTACTTAATATCGTTTCACTCGTGTAATTTATATATTTTTTTTGTATTTGCTTAGTTTCTTTTACGTTGCTGTAGAATATTTTGATGGATCTATACTCTGCCCGTCTTTCATATTTTCTTGATTCAGTACCCTTTAAATAGTAAAAATATCTACAAAGTTTTGCTAAATCCTATAAAAGTACGTATGTTGTTGCATTCTGTTTCTACTAGTGACTTTTAAATGACATTTTAAAAAATATTAAAAATTAATCGAACCGTACCAATATCGAAGAGAAACCAACATGATTGATACGATTTCTAAAAGTTTAATTTTGTTTATATATAATAAAATAACTGAAAAATTTATATGATACAAATTTTATAATTAAATAACCGACTGAACCGAACCATTAACACCTCTAATTTTACCAAACGAACTAGTCTGTAAAAGATATTTCAGATTCTGGAAGTCAACATCTTATAAACATGTTGGACAGTTGTCACTTACAAGTTGACCGCATCAACATCTTAGTTGTGGGATACATCTAGGCAGCTTGTATGATCTACCCCGTGGCGTCTCAAAAGATTGGTGGCCTAAAGCCAATTTTAATTTGGGACCTTTCAAAAAGAAATTTTTTTTAATCATAATATTGATGATTCATTTCGATGTTCATACACATAGAACAATACAATTTAACGCAATTGTCGTACAATAGCTCACTTAAACCAACAAAATATAAGACGAATAATGTGCTAAAAATATAAAATTTTGGCCTAACATCAGTTGTTAATAGTTTTTTTTTTTATAAATAGTTTAGTCTCTCCTAAGATATTGTTGATCTTAGATAATAGAACCAAATTCATATAGATACCTCACTAATGATGTCACTTATAAAATTTAAATAATAAAAAATTTTATATTCGCGACAAGGGTTTAGGGGGAGTAATTCTTTTTCTGTATTTTTTGCTCAAACGGTTACATCACTACTAAATTAAAAGTTATCTTGAATTTTTATAAAATATTTTATTTTTTATTTTAACATACCCAATATATTTAGACCATGCCTCTAAAGATTGTTGTGAGATATATTTGATCCAACTTATCTTAATTAAATATATTGAGTTTGAGTCCTGTGGTTAAAAAAAATCCTGTTAAAACGTGTTCTCTTTTACTAGGTTTTACGCGGTACGAATCTAGATTAGTCGGGATCTCAATACAAATACGAGTATAAAAACAAAAGAAAAATTTGGGGGCCTAAAGCCTTTGCTTTAGTGGCTTGACCCTTGGGCCGCCGCTGAATTCTACATTGAAATAGTTGCAGACCAATTCAACGTGATTAATATTGCAGACCAATTCAACGTGATTAATAATAATAATAATAATAATAATAATAATAATAATAATAATAATAAATAGTAATGTCAATGACTATAACAACAAAAATAGTATAACGATGAAAATAACATAGAGTATAACATTATTTAAAATTTGTATACTTTTTTTTATTTTTAATCCAAAAAAATAAATAGAACACCGATCAATCTTATTCAAGTAAATTGAGAGTAAGATGTAAGTTTGAAATTGTACCCTTATGAATTGGGAAAACGTAAAAAAAAACATTTTTAAATTTTATTTTTGGAAGTGGAGGGAGGAGTGTGATATTCCTTTCTTTCTTTTTTTATGGATCAATTTTTCTTTCTTTTTTTAGTTTGGAAGGCATGTGCCTATGTGGTGAAAAATTCATATATCCGTTCATAACGATTCTTTGAATTATTCTATTACGAAGCACAAAGTTGCTATTGCTACAACAAAGAAAACAACAACAACAACAACCCAGTATAATCCCATTAGTGGGGTCTGGGGAGAGACTGTTTTCAAATGACCCTCGGCATCCTTCCCTCCAAGAACTCCCCACCTTGCTCTTGGGGTGACTCGAACTCACAACCTCTTGGTTGGAAGTGGAGGGTACTTACCATCAGAGCAACCCACCTTGTCTAACATTAAAATTCACACTACGTACTACGTACACATTGTTACATTGCGGAAAAATGATTATTCTTAAGTTATTCTATTTAAAAAAAATCAACTTTTGCATTTTGAGAATGTTATATAAACTGGTCTAGCAATATATGATCGTGAGGGTATTTGACTATGATTATAAGCTGGTCAAAATTATCTTATAAATATTGTTTTATGCACTTGGTAAATACCTAAAGTACTTATAAGCCAAAATCCGACAAAAGTTATAAGTTGGTCACCCTCAACTTATAATTTTTCAGCTTATAAGCACTTTTAATTTGATCAAGACTCTTACTATTTTATCCTTAGTAATATTTTATAATTCACAAAATTTACTCCCAACTATAATTTTTTCAGCTTATAAGGATTTTTAGTTTGATCAAGACTCGCACTATTTTATCCTTAATAATATTTTCTAGTTCACAAAATTTCTTTCCTAATAGAACTTCTGACTTTCTCTTTATTCCATGTTCGTCGTTCCTTCTTTTTTTACAAAGAGACTCTTAAAATTTAACAATCTTTTATAAAAACAAAAATTGAGTGTATTAATTATTTTAACAAAGGATAGCTTATTAACATTCTTTTATCAAATACATCAATAACTTATTATCAGTTTTAGCACTTGTATCCAAACACATAACTGCTTACTTTATATAATTAGTTTCAACACTTAAAAATAATTTTTAACACTTCAAGCTCATCAATTATTCACAATCCGCTAACCCAAACACTTATTACTCGTGCAAAAAAACACACAACATAAATTGAACAACCAAATTTATAGTCTAATGGTACCGGTAAATATCTTTCACACAACGAAACATTAATTTTGTGGCTCATTACAAATATTTTCCGCTATATTATCATTTTCGTATTAGATCGATAGAAAAAGGAAATCATATTTTAACTAATCATAGAAAGTTATTTTTTTCCTGTACCTGAGTTCAACTTTCATTGTTCATGTACAATTACTGCTTTTTTTTTTTGTCTACCTAAAAAATTACTGTTGACTCATATGATATCGAATTCATTTTTATACTCCGTCCGTTTTAATTTAAATTTATGTGAACCCATTTGATTGGGTAAGGAATTTAAGAAAAGATAAAAGATTTTTGAATGTGTGATTATAAATAATTGAATGATTTGATACTGATTGAAAAGTAAATTGAAAGAGAGAGAGTATTAAAAAAGAAAGAAAAAAACAAAAAGAAATTTAAGTGGACCATTGTCACAAGTTCACATTAGAGGTGATATATCAACAACAGTAACGTATTTTCCGGGAAGCTTTGTGATGTACCTGAAAGAAAATGTCCAATTCAAACCCCCCTTTCCTTCCTTTCCTCCATTGTAACGCACCTCTCTTTCTCTCTCCCTCTCTCAAATTTCATTCTCAATTCTGAACATTCAGTTCCCAAAATTTCAATTCTTTCAGAACAAATATTCGCCATCAAATGCTTTCCCATTTCTCGTAAATGAAATGATCATTCACGAGCTCACTGAAATTATTATTGTTATAGTTTTTGCTTCTTTTATTTAGGTGAAATTATTGAAAATGGACGTAAAAGCGCAATTGAAACGAGGAATATCGAGGCAATTCTCAACAGGATCATTGCGAATGAGCGGTAAATTCAGTTTCAAGAGACAGAATTCATTGGATCCAAAGAGCAAGAACATAAGGTTCAGTTTCGGGAGGCAATCGTCACTCGATCCAATAAGGAGGAGTCCATCTTTAGAAAATGAGACAACTAATGCAGTGCCGGAGAATTTGGATTCGACGATGCAACTGTTGTTTTTAGCGTGTAAAGGGGACGTGAAGGGCGTAAAGGATTTGTTGGATGAAGATGATGTTGATGTGAATAGCATTGATTTAGATGGAAGGACTGCTTTGCATATTGCTGCGTGTGAAGGACATGTTGAGGTTGTGAAGCTTTTGTTGAGTCGGAAGGCTAATATTGATGCTCGTGATCGTTGGGGAAGCACGGTAGACTTTTGTTTCTTAATTACTATTTTTACAATATTTTTGGATCATTAACTTCTACATGTTTGATATATTGTCTTTGGTATGATGAAGATTTTTACTCCCGGTGTTTGATTGGATGCAGAATTTAAAAAAGAAAAAAAATATTTAAAACTTGTTGTTACATTTGTGTCGCCATAAATATGGAAATGTACGATCACATTTTAGGACAAACTAAAAAAGAAATACGATCACATAAATTGGGATGGATGGAATATTGGATCTTACCTTGAATAATGTAAAATGTTATGTGAAAATATCTTTCTCACTTACTGGTGCAAGTCATTTTTACGGCTGTTACTCTTATCACTTGTTTCAATCAGCATTTGCACGACAATGAACCCGAACTATGATAATTAAAAAAAGGCAGCCCGGTACACTAAGCTCCTGCTATGCGCGGAGTCCGGGAAGCGCCGGACCACAAGGGTCTATTGTTCGCAACTTTGCCCTACATTTCTGCAAGAGGCTGTTTCCGTTGCTGTTCGCTATTCTCCTTGACATATTGTCCCTGATAATATGAATAAGGGGGGTGAAATAAAGTTTCAATTCCTCAGAAAATTTGGCAACTGTGAATCTATGGGGAACAAAAGTTGGTTTGCCTGGCAAACTATTCTGTTGCTTGTTTCTTCCCTGATTTGTGAATAATCGTGAGAAGGACTAGAGGAACAAGAAAATTTTGTTGACATAAGATGAGAAAGGACTTAAAAGGGTTCAAGTGGCTTCAGCAAATCTCACTTGAGAGGGAAAAATGCAAACCTTATGACATTTACAGACTATATGTTTCTTTATTTTTCAATTTTGTTTATCTCTTTGCATCTGAGCAATACCATTTATAATGATTCAAATTCATAATGCAGGCTGCAGCTGATGCAAAATACTACGGAAACGTTGAAGTTTACAATATCTTAAAGGCCCGGGGGGCTAAAGTCCCGGTAAGTGGGAAGATAATTTTCTGGTTAGAGTGAGTTTTATTATATTATGGCACTGAGTATTAGTCACGTTGCTAGAAAACCAGAAACACACCAATGACTGTAGCAAATCCTCGAGAAGTTCCAGAATATGAACTCAATCCACTGGAGCTTCAAATCCGGAAAAGGGATGGAATCTCGAAGGTAAGGTATCTCTCGGATTTCAGAATAAGGATGTTTCAGTTTTGATAAATGATGAAAGCATTAAAATGCCATGTTTGCAGTATGCCTGGTAAAAGAAAATTTCAGAAGTTGTAATTGTATGCTGTTTGATTTTCACTAGAAGAACTGTATACTTTGTAGTAACCTATGTTCGAAGATGCAGCCTTCTGGTTGTGAACTAAAATTGAAATGGATGGTGCTGCGATTTTTCTATAGAAAAGATTGATCCTCGGTCCATATATAACAAGGAGATCATCTTACGACATGGTTATCTGAAATCAGCTTTAGTTTATCCTCTTTAATTTCTGATGGTTGCAGTGAGCACTTTGTCATAACTCTGAGATTTTTAGGTCTACTTTTAAATTTTCAGCTTGTAAATGGATGAAACTTCTTAATCAAATTATGTCATCAAACATAGTTCATTTGCAGCAAGTTAAGATTCAAACTATCGTAGCAGGCCTAACTTGAAATTTCTAACTTTTTGCAAACTTTTGAACATTTATTTCCTGCTTTGCTTCTTGAAGGAAGCTATGAAACATCTGGGCCGACTTGCCTCTCCTCTTGTGTTTTGTTTTTGATTTTACATAGCCTCTTCATGGATTTCGTGCTTGATTTTGCATAGCTAATTTTCAGTCTTTTCTTAACAACTTCGCTGCAACTTTCTTTTGACTTTTGACAGGGTTCATATCAAGTTGCTAAATGGAATGGGACTAAAGTTTCTGTCAAGATACTTGACAAGGATAGCTATTCAGACCCAGAAACCATGTATGTTATCAACGTATATTCAGTTAGTCTTTTATTTCACGTCCATAGGCCACTCTGTTCTCTGATTGGGAAATATGCTTATATTTTGGACTTCAGCTAGTAACCATGTTGCCTGATTCTCTGTAACTAGCAAGCTTTGACATGATACATTAATGTGGCTATTAAATTTGCGGTGCGGCTTTGGTAGATGTTTTATCCAGCTTATGTTGGCTTGTCACATGTTGAAACCGTTGTTTTCTTCACTTCTCTTGGGGGACATTTCATGTATTCCGTGTGGACTTATTTCTTGTGTATATAGGCGAAGCCCAGACTGCTAATATTAACTTTGATGCTTATCGTTTCAAGGAATCTGTCTAAGAAAACTCGGAAAGTTTCCTAGTGTTAGTCAACAAGTAATTGCCCAACAAAAGAAAACAGGACATATTGGAGTACTTTCATGTTTGATTAAGCAAGGCTGTTTTCTAAGTTGCATTCTGTTATATAACAGTCTTGTGGGCAAGTTGATGACATCATTATGTGTGCTTAAATCTAACACTGACCTTTAATTACCTATATTGCTGGGACTCTCCAAAAATGCTGCCGCACTACTTTTGGAGGATTCGACACGAACACCGCGGCATTTTTGAATTGTTCGAGCAACATAGTAATGTACAATTGATAGTTAGTTCTTTGCTTTTTTATGCTTGGTAGATTGTGAACACGGTATTGAGATGGCTCCGTAGGTGCCTTTATGAAATTTTCATAAGAAAATCAAAATCCCTGAAGAAGCTGGAAATACATCTGTCAAAAATATAGCAGTGCATTTCCTTCATTTATGTGAATCCTGATGTATAGCATACTCCAAGGTCTTTATCCATGAATCTTATCCTTTTGAGCATGTAAAGTGATAGAAAGACGAAATTATGCGTCCCAAAAGGAAATCCAGCTTTTAAGATAAAGACTCTTTATATTCATATGTTTATGTAATGCTGGCAGATTGAGTTTTTGAGCTGATAGAATGCATCCTAGGTTTGTAGTAATATATAATAAGTTGAGAAATGAGGATAACACCTGGTATTTTTGGTGGCCTTCTTGTTAGGGATTTCCCCCAATTTCATCCTATCATTTCTCTAAAACCAGAAATTTGGAATGCCCAATTCTATAAGCTTCTTTGTGATTTTCTACACCCTAGTTATGTAGGCTGGGGTTCCTCGACCTTGGTTTGTAGCATAGTAGTATAATACGCAATAAGTCGACGCTCACATATGTTGATTGCGACAGCCTCCTTGTGTAGTTTACCTTACTCATCCTAACACTTCTCTGAATCCAAATTTAGGATGCATACTTACCAAGCTTCTTTGATTTTATTTTACTGCCACTAGCTATGGTCGTCAGTTCATCGAAAATGAAACTTAGTACACTATCCTTTTTCTGGTGCCTGTCTAAAAAAAGGGCAGCCCGGTGCACTAAGCTCCTGCTATGCGCGGGGTCCGGGGAAGGGCCGGACCACAATGGTCTATTGTACGCAGTCTTACCCTGCATTTCTGTAAGAGGTTGTTTCCACGGCTCAAACCCGTAACCTCCTGGTCACATGGCAGCAACTTTACCAGTTACGCCAAGGCTCCTCTTCTTTCTGGTGCCTGTCTAATTCAAGAAAAACTTATTATCTTCCTTCATGTGTGATTGCCGCAAAGTTGCACTCAGACATTGAAGTGATTCAGGGGAGATGCATTATTTCCAAGTGCCTTGATTCATGAGAGAGGACAGAACCGCTACTTTAGTTTTACCATATTATAATAAGATCATTTAGACTATCTTCTGAAATATATCTTGGTCTAATGGTTGATGAGAACTTTTTGTAATTGGGGAGAAATTTTTGGGGCTGAGATGGATTGCTTAAAGCTCCAGTCTTGTACATGATTCACATTTTTCTCCTTGCAGAACCAATTTTTTCATTATTAGACCGTGTAGCTTCTCACATTCTTTTTTGATGTGTCCTTTTGGCTTCACATTTGGACAAATCACTTTATCAGTTGTTATTTAGGATTTGCCAATTCTTATTGTTGAGTAAACTGCTTTTTCTCTTGATGACGATTGCCTTAACTCCATGTCCTTCGTATGCAGAAATGCTTTCAAACATGAATTAACTTTGTTGGAAAAAGTACGGCATCCTAATGTGGTTCAATTTGTTGGAGCCGTTACACAAAATATACCAATGATGATAGTATTAGAGTACCATCCAAGTGTAAGCTCTCTCTATCTCACGTTGTTCCCCACAAAATCCCTTCTTCACTCTATCCACCTACACACCAAATATTGTATATTATTGAGAAAATATTTTGATCAGCTCTTACATCAATAGTACATTCAATTTGTGTTGCGATCTCTCCCCTGATGTGTTTTCATTCTTATCGGTTTTATGCGCTTTATTTATTGTTGCTTCGCTGAACTTTCCAAGGGTTGTTGCATTCATTTATTGTTGATTTTTCAGGGTGACCTGGGTAGCTATCTTCAGAAGAAGGGACGTCTATCGGCTTCTAAGGTTCTAAGATTTGCACTTGATATTGCCAGGCAAGTCTGTTTTCTTTTATGCGTACTGAAAAAAAAGGCTCTGTTAGTACACTCGAGAATTCTTTTGTTATTTTTAATTTTTTTGCTGATAAGATGATCTACTTTCTTTGGTTGCCATCCTGGTTATGACATATGATCTTGATTTTCAGGGGCATGAATTATCTTCATGAATGTAAACCAGACCCAATTATCCATTGTCTTTTAATGCCAAAGTAAGAAAACTAAATGCTTTATGATTCTCAGATGTTAAATGATCTTTTTCAGTGCACTCATTGAGGTGTCTACTTCGTTTAATGTTTGTAATTTTTGTAAGGTGCCAGAAATATTTTGCTGGACAATGGAGGTCTATTGAAAATTGCAGGATTTGGTTTAACTAGATTGTCAAACATTTCACCTGACAAAGCAAAGTTGGTGCAGCCTCAAGGCATTGACCGTGCAAGTAAATATTTAAATTTGAGCACACATAATTTAATCACAATAATAGGCAGAAAAAGAGTCTTCTAGTTTGATATTAGTGTCCTCTGTAAAAACTTCAGGTGATGGACTTAAATGTATTCTTATTTCATGACAGGAGGAATTGTAATTGCAACGCAATTGTTGACTATTACATTCTCTTTCTTGTTACTTGTAGGTCCCTATACAGCACCTGAGATTTATAAAGATGAAATATTTGATAGAAGTGTGGATGTATATGCTTTTGGAGTATTACTTTATGAGGTACCAATTCAATTTCAGATCATTTAACTTATGGCTGCATTTCTTTTTGCTGCATAATTATTTTAGCTAATTGGAACATCACTGTTATGCAATAGAATTCAAACATTCTTCTTTTGCTTGTATGTCTTTTCTATTTTGTTTTCAGAAAACTCTAGTCAATTCTGCCGACCTGCTGCTATATGATTTAGTTTACTCTGAGTTTTAGTTAAACTTTGTTGGGTATAGATGATGGAGGGAACACCACCTTTTCATCCCAAATCACCTGAAGAGGCTGCTAGATTGATGTGCAAAGAGGGTAAAAAACCATCATTCAAGTCAAAATCTAAGTATCCGCCGGACCTTAAAGAGTAAGCCCAGCTGTTAATTTTTCTTTTAAATACTCGGATGCATCTGGTCTTTTGCAGTTTGTATGCAGTTATAGAGTAGCAACATTATCTACTAATATAGCAGATGTTCCCTGCCATGCTCCTAGTACTTCTAATCAGTGGCATAAGCCACACTTTGCCAAGGGTGGTAGCAACCCCCTTCGCCGAATAAAAATACTGTGTATGTAGGTCAAATATTATTTTATAGGGCTGTATATTATATTTTGAGCACCTTAACACAGTTGAGTGAGGTAATCCAGCGGTCCAGGGCGTTCAAAGTGATGTGTTGTTCACGGGTTTGAATCCCTGTCCAAACATTTTTATCTGTTCATTTTGTTTGCCAAAACAAAATGGAGACCACCATGTGTGGTCTATTTGACTCTTTTTCAATCTAAAAGAATTCCTAATAAATAACTCTTAAAACTTAAAGTCTCTGTAAATACGGACAACTAATCTTAAAAGTTGTTTCTTAAACAAAATTTATAATTTAGAAGTCAAGCTCTACAAAATTTCTTCTACAAAAGTCCTTAACATACTACAGACCCTCTCGACTCTCTTTCCTCTGTTCTATGCTTACTTTTTATTAGTAAAATTTCTTTTGTTGTCTTGTTTTATGTTAGGTTTGATTTATAAAATTATCATTCTTTTACAAGTGTTTTAATTGTTTAACTAAATGTTGCGTGGTTTGATTTAAAAATTTCGGTGCACCCATTCATTGAAAAAAATGATTGTCGACTTCCTTAAAGTTTAAACACCCTTGGTGAGATTCCTGGCTACGCTACTGCTTCTAAAGCATATGACTTTTTGCGAAAGAATTCAGAAAAGGATTATTCTTTGCTGTTTTGTTTTACGGAAGTAATGTGTAGGTTGTTTTTTGGCTTCTGGGGTGGGTGCTATCTGATTGCTTAGTCCAGTATTATGTGATGTCCGCTTGTCTTTAATCTCTCATTCTCCAATTTGACGTACTTCTCCTATCAGAGCTTTTTGAAGTTCTTGGGAAATTCATTCTGGATGACGATTCATTTTCCCGTGTTTGTCTATCTGCTGATAAAATGCCCAGCTTTATATTGTGCATTGCCTTATTTTATATTTCCTTATATTTTACCAATCATAAAGTGTATAACAACAAGATTTTGCACAATCTGGCCATCTTCCCCCACCATCATCTGACACTAACAAGGCTCTTGTATCTCATTGCTTTTGTTGATCTTATTACTTTAGCATAAGTTCAGGGGTTATTTTTTGTGTTTCTCTTACTCACTTTACTGGATGTCTAGGTTGATTGAAGAATGTTGGCATCTAGATTCCTTTGTTCGGCCAACATTTTCAGAGATAATTGTGCGCATGGATAAAATTGTTGCAAACTGCTCGAAACATGGATGGTTGAAAGATACTTTAAAGCTTCCCTGGTAATGCTTCCAATACACTACTTTGCATGTTCTGGATCTTTATCTTTTCAGTTGTTTACGTTATGTAAAGTTCCTCTGACCTAGAAGAAAAGATTCAGCACCATAGATAACTTCTACAAGAATTGAAATTGCTTTATGTGGTGTTACAACCTTTAGATTTTTTACTTTCCCTCAGTGTATTTTTAAATTAGTTGTAACAACTTAACCGGCAAACTTATCTATGCAAAACACATTACTGACTTGAGTACCGACAAGTGAATTATAAGTAGTTTGATGGATCTGTATATTCGAGTAGTCTTTTATGTAACTTTTAAAAAAATCAGATGATATAAAGTCGTTTTTCTAATTGGTCCTACATTATCAAGCGCGTCACCTTTCTAATATCAAGTGTACCAGTTCACTGCAGAAGTTCTGTGAATGTTAAACTTCGCCTAAGAATGTTCCAACTTCAGATTTAGTTCATTTTTTCACATTCCTCTTGTTTATTTTTCTTTTTGCATTTCTGAGTGCAATATTTTGTGACAACACAATAGAAGTAGATAACAGGGAACATGTCATAGATGAATTTCTTGGTGCAGGTTATAGAGTGCAAATAATTGCGGTGAACTTGGACATATCTTGATGCAGTGAAGAATATTAACCAACATTCTTGTGGTATTTGGTATAATGTGGATGTATGGAAAATTATGGTATCATACTAAGCTCTCTGCTCTCTTTGCAAGAATCCTTGTCAGCTTCATCTTGTTGTTAAACCAAAATAAAGGAAGATTGCAGGGTGTGATTGGAACAAGAATTAAAACTTCAGGCACAGCGTCTCTAGTTTTGAGTAAGTGGAGCTCTTATTAAGTTGGAACATCTCTCTATTTTTAAGCTTTCAGTAAGTAAACTGTATTCTGCTGTATAAGGAAAGAGGAAATATCATATAAGAGAGAAACTAGAAATCACCATATATTCATCTGTCTTTCTTCTCATATTATATAAAAGCATTTTCGAGAATTCATTTCGCAACTCTTACATAAATGTATCCCTTTTTGTGCCTTTTCCATTCGTCTCTATTATTTCCTATGCTTTTACAACCTGAATACGTTTCAGTTTACCGCATTCTTTTGTATATGACTCTTTTATTAATAACCCCTCAAATCAAGTACTGAGTAGAAGGGTCAAAAATATATCCTCTTTAGCAATATATATATATATATACTATATTAAAAGCACGAAAACAGTTGGCGAACGACAATCCTTTATAAATATATTTTATATTGGACAAAATAGTAACTTGTTTCCTACTTTTTAGGACTTCTAAATCAACTAAAATATTATTTATTATATCTTTCCTTATTTGATTTCTTTACAATTAATGAATGTTCAAGCTAAGAGATTTTGGCCAAACAAATTAAAACACTCTTAGTGGAAATAATCCGCCTATTCAATTCCTTTTTTCCTAAATATTAGAAAAAAGTATAGTTATAGTTGTCTCATATTTAAATTAAATAATCTATATAAGGTAAAATTGTAATTAATTTTAAAGTTATTTTCTACAGAATTCAAATAAAGAAAGATATAATAAATAAAATTATAGTTGATTTAGAAATCCTAAATATTAGGAAGATAAGCAAATTACTATTTTGTTCAATATAAAATATATTTTTAAAGGGTAAAAATGAGAATAATATTATATAAATATTATACAAATTGATAAAGAGAATCTTCTATACTATCTTAAAAGCATTAAATCTCAGCAAATAATTAAGCCTTTGAATTAATAAATTAGCAAAAAACTTCAATTCAATATTTTTCAAAATCATTATGTAAGTAAAATTATTTGTCAAGTTGATAAAACTTTTAAGTTACATAAATTTATCTTCACTAGAAAAGCATCGGCCGTGAAAGAAAAAAGAAAATAGAGCAAAATCCATTAATAATATAGTATTAAAAATTAGATTGCTAAACATGCTAAGTTGAAGCATTAAGGGTGTAACATAAGATAAAAGGTATTCAAAAGAAGTGTTGTTATCATTTTTCTTTCTTTGTATATTCATTCCAATAAATGATAATTTCCTATATTTTTTAATATAGTATTATTTATTTTTGTAATTCAATATTAGTTACTTAAAACTTTTATTGTTATTTATTAATATTTTTCTATGAGGAGTTGTACCTCATCACTCACAAATTTCTAAAATACCAAAAGATTCAAATTCTTCAATTTGTTTTAACTTTGAATAATTGTGGTAAAAGTATCTTTTATGTTATTTGCCTATATTATTTGGTAACAAGGATAACAATAATTTTCATAAGATATTTCACGCCTCATAAATCATGATAAGGGCATATAAAAACTTATGTGGAGTAGGATTTCTTTGTTTTATTGAACTAGCTTAGTGAGATTAATATTCGTTATTTTAGGAACTTACATTTATTTCTTTAATACTTGTTCAATAACAAAACAAAATACATTATTTAATAATATTTATGTAACTTTTAAAATTTGTATATTCATTGACACGCGTAGGTACACGCGCAAAGCGCATACCTTAAGACTAGTATATATATGTATATACATATATCTTGTGGGCTAAGTGACCATTAGCCATCAGTACGTACCTTATACCGGAATATTGGGGTGGGCAAATGGGTATGGCAAATATTTAGGGGTTCTTATGATAATGTACAACCCAAACAAACAGGTTACACCTAAGGGGAAGGTATTACCTGTATCTATATCGATCAGTATCCGTATCGGGTCGTACAGATCCTGATTGGGGTAGAGGCGAGGGATTTAGGTAAAGGGTAAGGGTAATGGGAGGGTACGGAAAAAACCTTTAGTACTAGTACAATTAGTATCCTTAAGGTACCGGACCGGCCTGTACCGGTACCCTTAATTTTATTTTTTAAATGTGGATGTTTTTGCACCGTTAGCCACTGGTTATTTTAAAAACAAATAGTCGTTGCCAACGGCCAAAAAAGGACTATTTTTGCCTCCCTAGCCCCTACCCCCTAATTTATGTTTTTTAATCTCTACGTTTGTTCAAATACACTTTGTATTTTAAAACTATAAAAATCCCATTTTATTCTTTCAATTTTTACACAAAACTCTCATATCTCTCTAATTCTCTATCTCTCTATCTCTAATTGCAATTAACCTTCTAATACTCATAATAATTTTCGCATTTAGTTTTGTTATACTTGTGTTGCTATTTGTTGTAATTTTAATTATTTATTATTAAAATGGCTCCTAAAATGGTAAAAACAAACGTGTAATAGATTGACTAAGGATAACACTAAGGAGGGGGAGGGGTCCTCATTGTGAAATAAATTCTAACCAGTCCGGGTTTAGGCGTTATATACAAGAAACGTATAATTCCGGTTTTCAAGGTTTTCCTAGAACAACTTTTAGAAATAATGTTTGTGGATGGAGGAAATGAAGACTTGCTGACATATTGGAAGAGAAGAAACTTTGGCCTTCCAAAAATAATTCAATAAGATGGATGTCTATTGTGAAATACTATCTACCAAAGACACCAAGGACGCAAAAAAACAAGTGCTATCAATTTCAAGCGAAGAACCAATAGAAGTTATTAAAACAATTCTTAAATTGTAATTTTATTTTAATAAGTATTGAAGTAAAAGTATTGATTTTTTTATCCATTAAAGTTTGTTCGTATTTAAATATAATTATTTGTTAATTTTAATTTAAAATTACCCCTAAGTACCGGTACCACACCCTTAGGACTGGTAAGGGATACTAGTAGGTTACCAGTAAAAGTACCATTTCCCTGCACCTTAAATCCCCTTAAGAAAGGTACCCTTAAGGAACCCTCCCCTTACCCTTACTGTCCCCATACCCTTAACTCTTAAGAACTAGTACCCTCCCCTTAGACAACCCTACTCCTTACATAGCCCAATAATTACTTAATCTTAGACTAGCCAAAAAATGTTAATACTGAATTTGGGGAATGTCACGACTCGGAATCCCAACCCCGGGGTCATGATGGCGCCTAACATCCACCTGCTAGACAAGCCGACGTGAGATAATTAAATAGCCAATTTTAAACTGTTAAATCTCAATGATGATATACAACGAGAAATAGAACTCAAACCAATACCGTACTAATATAGGTCACGTGATAATATGTACTCCCAAAGGTCCGGAGTCACGAGTACACGAGCAACTAGAAGTCTACAAACAGAGTATGAAAATAAATCAACTATTTCAAAGGAAATGAACAGTAAAAGTGTGAAGATGAAGGGGACTTCAAGGCTTGCGGATGCTAGCAGATCTACATCAAGTCTCACTATGCAATGATCAGAGCCGACGCATCGCTGGGACCAATAACAGTATCTGCACAAGAAGTGCAGAAGTGTTGTATGAGTACAACCGACCCAATGTACTCCTTAAGTGTCGAGCCTAATCTCGACGAGGTAGTGACGAGGCTATGACAAAAAACTTACATAAATAAATCTGTACAAGTGTATATGAAGCAGTAACAATAACAGAGAATAATAACGTACAAACTGGGAGGGGACATGCAAAAAAGAGGGAAAATATGATAACTACGACATGTATAAAATCACGTAATAGCCAAATAATCACCAACCAATGAAAAAACCAATGATATAAAAATGGTACGACATCACCCTTCGTGCTTTTACTCTCGTCCTTACCATGAAATGATGATATAAGTAAAGTGAAATGGTATGGCATTACTCTTCATGCCTTTACTCTCAACCTCGCCATGTAACAATGAATAAATGAGATGAATGGCACGGCATCACCCTTCGTGCTTTTACTCTATTCCTCACTATATATTAACCAATAAATGAGATAAATGCAATGGCACGACATCACCCTTCGTGCTTTTATACTCTTCCTTACCATGCAATGAAGATAATATGAATTCCGAAAATAAATAATACGGGGTATATATTTAACCTCAAATATGATGCCAAGATACCAAACTTCAACTTCCAAAATACTCAACAATTATGAAATAAGCAATAATTACGAAAGGAATAATCAAGGGAGTAATAACCTAACCTAAGCATGAATATCTTAATTAACAATGCAATAAAACACAAAGAAACAAGTCTCACCTGTATGTTTTAACCCAATAATAATGCATAAGTTCTCGTCACCTCACATATATTGTGTTCCCACACATTAAATACGAAGCAAATATACTAACAAGTCCTAATCCCTCAAGTCAAAGTTAACCACGGCACTTACCTCGCTCCGCAATCAAATCAAAGCTCAATCGAGGCCTTTCCTCTAAAATTAGCCTCGAAACCAATCGAATCTAACCAAGTATAGTCCAAACAATTCAAAATAAGCTTTAGAAACTACCAAAGAGTAAAAAAGATTCAATATTTAGGGTGTGTTTTGTATGAAGAAAAATATTTTTCGAAAAATATTTTCTAATTTTTCCATGTTTTGTTGGCTTAAATGTTTTAAAAAATATTTTCCTCATAATCTCATTTTCCTCCAATTGGAGGAAAATGTTTTCCCTATCAAGAGAAGGAAAACTATTTTCCAAAAACTCTTTTCCAACATTCCTCCCATTTCCCATCCCCACCAACCCCCACCAACC
>AWOL01S0005058.1:35663-56979 GCA_000715115.1 Nicotiana otophora
CCATCCTCACTCCACCCCTGCCTCTGCCCCCGCCCTCCTCCTCCACCCTAAACAGAAATATTATTAATAGTACTTTCTTTTCATATTATAGATAGAGTATTTGTTTGTTCATTTCAACAAATGAGTTTTTTCTTTTCACGATATAAAAAAAGTTTTTTTTTCATTTTAACAAAAAAAGTACTTTCTTTTCATGACGTAGAAAACATATTTTTTTTCATTTCAACAAATGATGTAGTAAAAAATATTTTCTACTCTCTAACCAAATACTAGAAATTATTTTCCGTAAAAAGGTTTTCACTCACCAATCAAACAATGGAAAATAAGTGATAAAACCACTCATTTTCCATGAAAACTTCTAGGAAAAACTTTTCCATGAAAAATATTTTCCTTCATACCAAACACACCCTTAATGATTTTAAAAAAAGTCAACAAAAGTAAACCCCGGGATCGCTTGGTCAAAACCCGAGATTCGGACCAAAACCCAATTACCCATTCACCCCCGAGCCCGATTATGTGATTAGTTTCGAAATCCGACTTTAATTTGTGGTCTAAAACTCAGTTTCTCAAAATTTCCAATTTCTACCCAAATCCCTAATTTCTACCATGAACAAGCATAGATTAAAGGTTAGAAATCAATGGGTGTTGAGAGAAATGGAAGAAAACGAGTTAAAATATACTAACCTATGAAGAGAAGATGAATTCCTCTTCAAAATACTCACCGAGATTTGTCAAAATGCTGATCTGGGTCCGTTTATATAAAACATTGACCGTAGTCAACTCAAAATTATTTTTAAAGTTAAAATTCACATTTTCTTCAATTTTTCACATAAAAACTTTTCAAAAAAGACATGGACTGCACACGTAAATCAAGGAACACTAAACGGAGCTATTTGAGGTCTCGGAATACAAAAATGAAGGTTAAAACTTAAAATGACCTATCGAGTCATCACATTCTCCACCTATAAAACAAACGTTCATCCTCAAACGGACATAGAAATGTACCTACACTGGTGAAAAGGTGTGGGTATCTACTCCGCATGTCGGACTCGGACTCCCACGTTGATGCCTCGATCGTCTAATCTCTCCATTATACACTAACTGAAGGATAACTCTTAGACCTCAACCTCTGGACCTGTCGGGCTAGAATAGCCACCGGATCCTCCTCATAAGTCAAATCCTTGTCCAATTGGACTGAGCTGAAAACTAACACATGGGACGAATCACTGTGATACTTCCGAAGCATAGAGACATGGAACACCGGGTAGACTGCTGATAAACTAGGTGGTAATGCAAGCTTGTAGGCCACCTCACCCACTATCTCAAGAATCTCAAAGGGTCCGATATACCTAGGGCTCAACTTGCCCTTCTTTCCGAACCTCATGACACCCTTCATGGCGAAACCCGAAGCAAAACCCTCTCTCTAACCATGAATGCAACATCATGAACTCTACGATGGGCATAGCTCTTCTGCCTTTACTAAGTTATGCGAAGTCGATCCTGAATCATCTTGACCTTTTCCAAGGCACCCTGAACCAAATCGGTACCCAACAACCGAGCCTCTCCCGACTCAAACCAACCAACTAGCGAATGGCACTGCCTCCTGTATAATGCCTCATAGGGATCCATCTAAATACTCGATTGGTAGATATTGTTGTAGGAAAACTCCGCAAGAGGCAAGAACTGTTCCTAAGAACCCCCGAAATCCATAACACAGGCACGAAGCATATCCTCCAATATTTGTATGGTGCGCTCGGACTGACCGTCCGTTTGGGGGTGGAATGTTTTACTCAACTCAACCCGTGTGCCTAACTCGCACTGTACAACCCTTCAAAAGTGCGATGTGAACAACGTACCCTGATAAAAAATGATGGACACCGGCACACCGTAAAGACGAATGATCTCGCAAATATAAATATCAGCCAACCGCTCTGAAGAATAGGTAATTGCCACTGGAATAAAATGTGCCGACTTGGTCTTCCTATCCACAATGACACATACTGCGTCGAATTTCTTCGAAGTCCGGGGGATCCCAACAACAAAATCCATGGTAATATGCTCCCACTTCCACTCGGGAATCTCAAGCTTATGAAGCAAACTACTAGGCCTATGATGCTCGTACTTTTCTTGCTGACAATTCAAACATCGAGCCACAAATGCAACTATATGCTTCTTCATTCTTCTCCACCAATAATGTTGTTGCATATCCTAATACATTTTGGCGGCACCCGGATGAATGGAATACCGTAAACTGTGGGCCTCCTCAAGAATCAACTCACGAAGCCCATCCATATTGGGCACACAACTCCAACCCTGCATCTGCATCACTCCATCATCTTTGATAGAAACCTGTTTGGTACCACCGTGCCTCACCGTGTCCTTAAGGACAAGCAAATGGGGTTCATCATATTGACGCTCTCTGATGCGCTCAGACAAAGAAGACCGAGAGACCGTGAAAGCTAGAATACAACTGGCCAAGGCCTGAACATCTGATGCAAGTGGTCAATCATCAAGCAGAATATACGCAAGGCTACCCATACTCACATCCTTTGTACTCAAGGCATCGACCACCACATTAACCTTCCTGGTATGATACAAAATGGTGATATCATAGTCTTTCATCAGCTCTAACCACCACCTCTGCCTCAAGTTAAGATCCCTTTGAACAAAATACTATAGACTCTGATGATCCGCGAACACCTCACACGACATGCCATAGAGGTAATGCCTCCAAATATTCAGTGCATGAACAATGGCTGCCAACTCTAGGTCATGAATAGGGTAATTCTTCTCATGAACCTTCAACTTCCGCGATGTGTATGTAATCACCCTTCTATCCTGCATCAATACTGCACCGAGCTCAATACACAATGCATCATAATACATCGTGTAGGATCCTGAACCTGTGGGCAACACCAACACTGGAGCCATAGTCAAAGCAATTTTGAGCTTTGAAAGCTCAACTCACACTCATCGGACCACCTGAATGGAGCACCCTTATGGGTCAATCTAGTCAATGGGGCTTCTATGGATGAAAACCTGTCCACGTGCTGGTGATAATAACCCGCCAAACCTAGGAAACTCCGAATCTCTGTAGATAAAGTAGGTCTAGGCTAGTTTTGAACCTCCTCAATCTTCTCAGGATCCACTTTAATGCCTTTGGCCAATACCACATGCCCCAAAAAGGAAACCGAGTCCAACCAAAACTCATACTTCGAAAACTTGGCATATAACTGACTATCTATGACAGTCTGTAGTACAATCTGAAGATGCTGCTCATGCTCCTCTCGACTGCGGGAGTAGATCAAGATATCATCAATGAATACGATCACAAAAGAATCCAAATAGGGCTTAAATACCATGTTCATCAAATCCATAAATGTTGCAGGGGTATTTGTCAATCCAAATGACATCACTAGGAACTCAAAATGCCCATACCGAGTTTGAAAAACTATCTTAGGGACATTAGATGCCCTAATCTTCAACTGATGGTAGCCATAACTCAAGTCAGTCTTTGAAAACACCTTGGCACCTTGAAGCTGATCAAATAAGTCATCAATCCTCGGCAACGGGTACTTGTCCTTGATAGTGACTTTGTTCAACTGTCGATAGTCTATAAACATCCTCATCGAACCATCCTTCTTCTTCACAAATAACACGGGCGCACCCCAAAGTGAGACACTAGGTCTATGAATCCGTTATCAAGCAAATCTTGAAATTGCTCCTTCAATTCCTTCAACTCCGGCGGGCCCATACTGTATGGTGGAATAAAAATAGGCTGAGTTCCCGGAGCCAAATCAATACATAAGTCAATATCTCTGTCGGGTGGTATCCATGGTAGATCTCCAGGAAATACCTCTGGAAACTCACGCACAACTGGTACCGAATCCATGGAAGGAACCTCCACACTAGGATCGCGAATATATGCCAAATAGGCTAAACATCCATTCTCAACCATGCGCCGAGCCTTCACATAAGAAATAACCCTGCTGGTAGAATGACCAAGAGTCCCTCTCCACTCTAATCGAGGAAACCCCGACATGGCTAAGGTCACCGTCTTGGCATGACAGCCCAATATAGCATGATACGGTGACAACCAATCCTTACCCAGAATAACATCGAAGTCCACCATATCAAGAAGTAGGAAATCGACACTAGTTTCATGACTCCCAATAATAATCACACACGAGCGATTGACACAATCTACAACAACAAAATTTCCCACAGGCGTGGACACATACACAGGAGCACTCAAAGAATCATGAAGCACAACCAGATATGAAGCAAAATAGGATGAAATGTAGGAATAAGTAGAGCCCGAAACAAATAGAACTGAAGCATTTCTATGGAAAATTAGAACAATACTTGTGATGACGGCGTCAGACGAATCAGCCTCAAGTTTAGCCAGGAATGCATAAAAATGGGACTGGGCCCCACCACTCTGACCTCCATCTCTCGGACGGCCTCTAGCTGGTTGGTTGGCCTCCACCTCTAACAGCCTGACCTCCACCTTTAATGGCCTGACCTCCACCTCTGGCAGCCTGACCCATGCCTCTAGCTGGATGAGCAGGCGATGGAGCAACCGGTGCCAGAATCATGGCACGAGAACATTGCTGGTGCATGGTGCCCTGTGATCTAGGGCAAGATCTAGAAAGGTGCCTCGGATCTCCACAAGTATAACAAGCCCTCGACTGCTGTGACTGCTGACCCTAAATCTCACCTTGCCGACCTGGATAACCACTTTGATAACTCTGGATCGGAGGTTCAATAATATAAGCTGATGGTGCACTGTAGGTTGGCTGCTCAAAATGAGATACATAAAGACCACGACTACTCGAAGCACCGTGGGATGCCTGAAGCACTGACTAAAATGGTCTGGGAGGATGTCCTCTACCAAAAGTACCGCTACCTCCAAACGAGGCACCACTAAAACCACTGAAATGATGAGGCCTCTTATTATATATCGACCCCTCTCCTGACCACGAACCATTTCGATCCGACTGGCAATCTCTACGGCCCTATGAAAAGAAATATCATCTCCGGTCTCCTTGGCCATCTATATCCCGATAGTGAAAGTGATCCCATCAATGAATCTCCTCACTCTCTCCCTCTCAGTAGGGATCAAGATAATGGTGTGGCGAGCGATGTCCACAAATCGAGTCTCATACTAGGCAACAGTCATGCTACCCTGCCGAAGACGCTCAAACTGACTACTGTAATCCTCTCTTAGAGTGAAAGAAATAAACTTCTCTAAAAATAGCTGTGAAAACTGATCCTAGGTAAGTGGAGGTGAACCAACTGGTCTAGTCAACTCATAATCTCTCCACCATCTCTTGGCAGAACCGGTCATCTGGAACACGGCAAAATCAACCCCATTAGTCTCAACTATACCCATGTTGTGCAACACCTCGTGGTAGCGATCCAAGTAATCATGTGGTTCCTCAGAAGGCGCACCACTAAATTGAACAGGGAAGATCTTGGTAAACTTATCCAACCTCAACAAGGCCTCAAAAGACAAAGTGGGCCTATCACCAGCCTGTTCTGCAATAGCCGACTGAACCACCCCGACTGGATGGGTTGTTGGAGTCTGATATAGGGGAGCCACATGCTCCGGGGTGTGAGTAGCAAAAGTCTTTGCTCCTCCCCCAGCCCTAGAGACTGCTGGTTCCTCGGGAATGCACTGATCTAGGCCACACTCTCCATAAAGCCCACCAAGCAGACTAGAACATCCTGAAACACTGGAGTGGTTGTGAACCCTTTGGAACCTGAGATGGTCCGATGGGTACGGTCTGAGTTGGGGCCTCCTCCTCATGATCAATCTGAGGCTTCACTGCGGGTGTTTCTACCCGAGCTCTAGGCTGAGCTTTTCCTCTGCGTCGACCTCTGGATCGAACTCAGCCTCGGCTTCTACCCCTGGTAATAGGTGCCACAAGGGCCTCCGGCTCCTGTCTAGCTGCAGATGAAATGCGTGTCTCTCCATCGGCGAGAGAACAAGAATAGAATGGTTCAATCATCAATAATAGAATAAAATCACCCGATAGAGAAGGAAAGATGTGAATGTTTTCCTAAAACTCCATAGCCTATGGAAGTTAAGTAGAGACGTCCAAGTACCAATCCTCCAGACTCTACTAAGCCTGCTCATGACTCGTGATACCTAGGCAATCTAGTGCTCTGATACAACCTTGTCACGACCCGGAATCTCAACCTTGGGGTCTCGATGACGCCTAACATCCACCTGCTAGGCAAGCCAACATGAGATAATTATATAGCTAACTATAAACACTTAAATCACAATGATGATATACAACGAGAAATAGAACTCAAACCAACACCGTACTAATATAGGTCATATGATAATATCTACTCCCAAAGGTCCGGAGTCACGAGTACACGAGAAACTAGAAGTCTACAAAGAGTCTGAAAATATATACAAATATTTCGAATGAAATGAACAGTAAAATTGGGAAGAGGAAGGGGACTTCAAGGTCTGCGGTATCCAACAAATCTACCTCAAGTCTCCATATGCAATGATTCGAGCTGACACACCTCACGCACCGCCGGGACCAATACCAGTATCTGCACAAGAAGTGTAGAAATGTAGTATGAGTACAAACGACCCAATGTACTTCGTAAGTATCGAGCCTAACCTCGACGAGGTAGTGATGAAGCTATGACCACCTACGTAAATAAACATGTACAAGTGTATATGAAGCAACAGCAATAACAGAGAATTATAACGTCCAAACTGGGTGGGGACATGCAAAAAGAGGGGAAATATGATAACTACGATAGGTATGAAATCACATAATACCAAATAAATCATCAAGCAACAAAATTAGATAAACCAATGATATGAAAATGGCACAGCATTACCCTTCTTGCTTTTAATACCGTCCTTACCATGAAATGATGATATAAGTAAAATAAAATGGTACAACATCACCCTTCATATTTTTACTCTCAACCTCACCATGTAACAATGAATAAGTGAAATGAATGGCATGACATCGCTCTTCGTGCTTTTACTCTCTTCCTTACCATATAATAATGAATAAATGAGATGAATGGCACGACATCACCCTTCATGCTTTTACACTCTTCCTTACCATGTAATGAAGATAATATTAATTCGGGAAATAAATAATACGGGGAATGTATTTAACGTCAAATATGATGCCAAGATACCATACTTCAACTTCCAAAAATACTCAAAAGTTATGAAATAAGCAATAATTACGAAAGGAATAATCAAGGTAGTAATAACCTAACCTAACCATGAATATCATAATTAACAATGTAATATAACACAAAGAAACAAGTCTCACCCGCATGCTTTAACCCAACAACAACGCATAAGTACTCGTCACCTCACATATACAATTTTCCCAACATTAAACACGTAACAAATAGACTAACAAGTCCTAATCCCTCAAGCCATGGTTAACCGCAACACTTACCTCGCTCTGCAATCAAATCAAGGCTCAACCTGGGCCCTTCATGTAAAATTCGTCTCCAAACCAAGCGAATCTAATCACATATAGTTTAAATAATTCAAAATAAGTTTTAGAAACTATCCATGAGTAAAAACGATTCATTCTTTATGATTTTAGAAAAGGTCAACAAAAGCCAACCACGGACCCGCTTGGTCAAAATCCGAGATTCGGGCCAAAATTCAGTTACCCGTTCACCCTCGAGCCCGATTATATGATTAGTTTTGAAATCCGACCTCAATTTGAGATCTAAATCTCAATTTCTCAAAAGTCCTAATTTCTGCCTTAATCCCTAATTTCTACCATAAACAAGCATATATTAAAGGCTAGAAATCAATGGGTGTTGATGGAAATGGAGGAAAACGAGTTAAAATATACTAACCTATAAAGTGGGGATGAAATTCCTCTTCAAAATCGCCTCTAGGCCGAGCTCAAATGTGAAAATGGTGAAAAATGAAGAAAATCCCAACTTTGGGATATTTAATTGACTAGGCGCCAGGCCTTCTTCGCATTCGCGATGCATAGCAGCCCTATTGGCCTATGCGTTCGCGATGTTCCTCACGCGTTCGCAAAGGCTTCTCCCCCTGGCATTCGCGTTCGCGAGCCAGGGGTCGCGTTCGCGTAGAACTTTCAGCAGATCCCCTCCCAGTCCCATACCCATTGCGTCCGCGAAGGGTGATCCCACAACTGCTTCACATTCGCGACCTCAACCTCGCATTCGCATAGAGGAAAATCCCACCCCAGCCCAGGTTACCCTTCTCAATCGTTAGAGTGGCTTCACGATCGCGAAGAACAAAGCACCAGACACCAAAATCTCTGAAACCAGCAATTCTTCTAAGTTCAAAATAAATCTGTAGCCTATCCGAAACTCACCCGAGCCCCTGGGGCTCCAAACCAAACATGCACACAAGTGTAATAACATCATACGAACTCACTCGCACGATCAAAACACCAAAAAACACCTAGAACTATGAATCGAACATCAAAATGAATGAAAATTTCAAAGAAACTTACGAACTTTCAAATTTACAACTGGACGTCCGAATCACGTTAAATCAACACATTTTTGCACCAAATTTTGCAGACAAGTCATAAATAGTAAAATGAACCTATTCCAAATTTCGGCACCAAATCCAAATCCGGTAGCAACAAATTCAACCTACGGTCAAACTTAGGAATTCTTTAAACCTTCAAATTACTAGTTTTCGACAAAACACGTTAAATGAAGTTAAGGACTTCAGAATTCAATTCCGATCATATTCCCAAGTCCCAAATCATGATACGGATCCACCGGGACATTCAAAATACTGATCTGGGTCCGTTTACATAATATATTGACCATAGTTAACTCAAATCATTTTTAATGTTAAAATTCACATTGTTTTCAATTTTTCACATAAAACTTTTCCAGAAAAAGACACATATTGTGCACGCAAATCAAGAAATACTAAATGAGGCTATTCGAGGGCTTGGAACTCAGAAATGAAGATTAAAACTTAAAATGACCTGTTGGGTCATCCTAGAGAAGTCAAATCTCTTTCATTGTTATTTTTTTTTACCTTTGTTTACCCCAAAAATGAGCAACAATTAAATTTGTACGCGGTTTAAAAGGATACGCGATTTAATTCAATACAAATAATTAAGAACAACAAGTAAATGAGTTAAATACAAAATAAATGATCAAACCGATCGCAATATAATGATCAAGCCTAATCTTAGATTGAACAGTAGATTTCGTCCTCGATTGGACCCTCGATACAAGATTGGTTGTGAGTGAAGAAAAGAATAAATAAATAATTCCTTGAACAATAGCTAGAAGAAAAAGTAAACTGTTATTGCTTTGATTTGCATGTCACAATGTATCAGAATAAAGAAAATCTTCCCCTTTATATAGTAGGAGAATTTCAGCGCTAATACATGTCTAAAGAAGGTAAAAATCTTTTTTTTCCCAGTAAATGTTGATCTATAGTTGATACTGAATGGGATTCGCACCGTAATATCCGGTTGAGGGCGAATATTATGACCTTCTGCTCATCATGCATAACCGTTCACTGCATCCCCCGAGGTCCTGAAGTTATACTTGGCCTGGGTCTGTCATTTCACCTTGTCCGATCTCAGATACATCGTTCATTCCTCCTGGGTTTCAATACGAGGGGATCCTAGCCTCGATTATAATCACTTCGAGTCGTGCTGACCCTTTGTTCCTTCATCGAGGAATCAGGGAATTGGGGAACATTATGCCCTCGATTTTACCCGTACTCAGATAGTCCCCTCGTTTCTCAGAACTTCATATTTTTATTTTCAAAAGTTCATACTCCTTCTTTATATCTTCAGTTAGACCTTCATATATTCATCCCTATCTTCAAATCTTCATCCTCATCTTCAAACCTTCATCCTTAGCTTCAACTTCCAAATCTGATGCCTCAATAGACCAGCCCTTCAACTTCTAATCCATCTACGGATGCTGAAGTGGCTGTTCCTAAGATGGCCCCTGAGCGTCCGTTGAAGAGCTTCATCCCCGGGGGCTGTTCCATTGAGAATGACTTCAAAGTGGAGAATGCCTCTAGTCAACATGACCGAGGCGAGATAGCATGGAGGTACATATGCTCCGTTACCGAGGACACACTCCCCACAATTCAGGTGGACTGCAACTGGGAGGGCAAGGAAGTGGTCATTCCCGGGCCCAACAAAGACATTACCACTCACGTGGAGGGGTATCTAAGTGTTTACACTTACCCCTTCACGCTCGCCCTGATGGCCCCCATAATTCTCGTCTTCTGCAAAAGGTACGAGATCTGCATTGGGTAGATTCATCCTTCCTTCTGGAGGATCATAATCCTCCTCCGCCACTTCATCAATAACACCGAAGCACCTCGGTTTACCCTCAACCACTTGCTTCGTCTCTACATTTCTCGAGTCTTCCGAGGAGGGTTGATCAAGCTCGTTTGTCGAGAAAGCAAAGCTCCATTTGTGAGCATCGATGGAGATCAAAATCGTGGTTGGTAGGGGAGGTTCTTTCGGGTGAAATTCAAATGCCTCATTCCCCTCGAATTCTTGTCGTTTCCTGAAAAATAGAACTCATCCCGTAAGTTTAGCCCTTCCCTAGGTACTTGGCATGCCTTTTATTCCTTTTCTAATTGCGTGTGTCTACCATTGTGCAGCGGTAGCCCAAGTTCCCAATACAATCCCCTGTTTCAAGGAGTGGATCGGGGAATCTGCAAACAAATGTCTGACTTCGGGCGCGAATGGCGCAACCTTTCAAAGGGCTAATAGGATTCCCGTTCCCACTGTGAGTCCTCCTCCCGAGCAATATTATCTTCATACTTAAAATTTTATTTCTGTTAAGTCTTTTTCCCCTTCACAGGTTTGCCAAGACCAATGAGCTACAACCATTTGATGGGGACGAGGTCTCGTCCTCGCTTACCGAACCCTCTTCTTCGAGACACCCCGGAGCTACTGCAAAAGAGGAGAAAATGAAGAAAAAAAGGAATCCTCTGGCTCCCCGAACGCTGAAGTCAAGAAGAAGAGGGTAGTTGCCCAGGTCTGGAAAAGCAATAAAAAGAGTACCAAAGCCAAGGTACCAGACCCCGATTCCCTCTTCCAGTTCTGGGATTACTTCGAGGATGATGATTTGGAGTTCGTCGCTCATGGGTCGACCATCGACGGAGGAGAACTGGAGGCAACCGGAGAAGGTGGACAAGAACCGGACAAGGTGGTCGAGAGGCCGATCCCCCTCTAGCTCGGGTGCCATAAGGAGAATCAGAGGCCACGACCTCCCAAAAAATCTCCCCTGCCCCGAAGGAAGTAGCCCGTGTCATCGACATCGTAGAGTTGTCGTCATACACAAAGTCTATGTTCGATGAGGCTTAAGCCAATAAAACGAAATCAAATGAGAGTGCATGAGGCACAGATGACGCACTCAACATGTTTTTCAACGGCTTGGACATAAGTGCATTGGAGGGTTATTCTGGGCTTGGTCACCTGGAGGTCCCAAAAAAGGACGTGCCGTCGGGAGCATACGAATTGAGCTCGAGCCCGAAACTAGTAGGCAGTTCCCTACTCCGAGTGTGGATACCGACCATAAAGGAACGGTCGTGCTTACTATCCCGGCAGATGCCCGGGCACTGTGAATGACGTCCAAATCCACCACTAAAAAGTAAATGGACATGGTCGCATGCAATATAATTTGCCCAACTATGCGTCGGGGTCGAATCCCACAGAGAACAATATGTAGGCGATTAGGTGTGTAAGAGAATTATCACTTATTATGCTAAGTAAGACACTTAGAAATGATTGTGAAAATATTATAGTTAAATGCGGAAATATAAACTAACCTAGAAATAAAATAAAATGATTAATAGCTACAAGCATGTATGCATAGGGAATTACACTCAAGTAACGATGCAATGTATTTCATGATTTTACAAATATGAGCGAGTTTATGTTAATTAGCCTCGGGGAATAATTCTATATTGGATTTTTCTGAAGACCAACAAGACTTGCTAATTGAATTATTCCTAAAATAATTAAGAGATTAAGCACACCCAATTACGCTACAAGTAGTTCAATCCTATCCCTAGGTAAAATCTATAAATGAGGGTTAAAGCCTCAAGTTCTTATTCATTAATCTTTCCCAACCCCAAATTATCTTTCCCAAAATTAATTCAAAGTTAAAGGGCGAGTCCTAGGGTTAGATAATCCCTTTGGAAACATTAAGGAACAAGAATAATTAAAGAAATAATAACTCGCTTCATAATAAATAAAATTATTCAATACATAAGCACAATAAGATATTTAATCCACACTTTAAATATGAATATTCCATAAACAAGATTCAAGTGTTGAAACAAAATACTACACACTTAAATATACAATACAAAGCAAGGAAATGAAGAAATGAACATAAATGGGTAAGAAATTCCCTACCAAAAGCTTCAAATCTTCAAGACCCAAGTGTTTGTGTAAGAACCCTAGCTCCAAAACTTGTCCTCTCTAGTCCAGAGACTGAACAATAAGCCAAAGATATATTTCCAATAAGCTAGGTCGTGTATTTGTGGGTTTGGAATTGAGAAAATGTAAATTGTCAATCTTGTCCAGGTCTGAAGCCCGTTGACTGTACCTGCGGAAGTATCCTCGCAGGTGCGGATAGCCTATCGCAGAAGCAGACTTTGAAGGGAACACTGACTCCGCAGAAGCGGACTTGCACGCGCAGATGCGCTATCGCAGATGCAAACTTTGAGCGCAGATGCGCTACCGCAGATGTGGTGAATCGATTGCAGAAGAGGTTTCTGCCTTCTTCCGCAAATGCGACCATTTCCTTGCGGATGCGAGGTCGCAAAAGAGACCAGTGTTCCGCAAATGCAGAATCATCGAAGAATTTTGCATGGTTTCAACTCTAATTCAACTCTCTTCATGGCATCATTTACCTAAAAATCTAGCAATACACACCATAAAAAACCTCATATTATAATTAAAGGACGTAAAATCTAAAGAAAAGAGACTAAAATAAGTGGTAAAATCACCACTCATCAGCTGTCTGCTCCGGTGGGTGTGGCCAACTATCTCTGTTTCATGGTGACTGAAGAGGACCAGGTGAAGATAAATGAAGTAGGCATGTCGAGCCTCTTCAACGAGGCACAACAGGTACTGAATCGGGTAAGTTGTTTATTCCTTGGACCCTTTGCGAATCTTGCTTAGTCTCAGCATGCTCTCATGATCTTATCATTTTATTTCTCAAGCTTCAATGCTCCACCATGAAAGCTTCCTTCGGTATCGAAGGGAAGTCAACCAGCTCGAGTTCGAGCTCAAAGAGAAAGTATGGCAGAAGGACATATATTGGGTTCTTAGTGAACAAAAAGACGAGGCCGTCAAATATCTCCCAATTCACTGAGCCAAGTTGGAAAAGGCACAGAAGAAGGCCTTGTCCGTGAAAAATGAGAGGTTATGCGTAGTGACTAACGGCGCAACCTCGCAGGTCCAAGAGAAGATAGACTTGATTGACCAGCTTCAGGTCGAGATGGACGAGGTCAAAGCTACGACCGAGGCGCTAAGGAGCAAGATGGACCTGCTAGCTTCCGAAAAGGAGGCAGCAAAAGAGGAGATAGCATCGGTCAAGGACCAACTCCGGGTAGCAAAGGACAAGGCCAATAAGTGGTCTCGACTAAATGACGAACTTCGGGCACAACTGGATTCAGCCATCTCATAACGGGATCCCCTGGGCCCGGAATATACTGCGCTGAAGTCTAAATTGGAGGCAACCTCGATTGATTCCTCCGAAGTGCCATTTCATCGTGCCTTTGTAAATATGTTTTGAGATATATATATATAAAAATTTCCCTTTGACAACACCGTGTTTTGACTTTTCAGCATCTATTCGCAATTTTATTTGTGTATCGTCCCTAATGCCTTAGCATAGAATCAAACGTAATCTGGAGCATCCGTTCTCTGTAAGCTCGAATAGGGCTCGGTTTCGATGGTAACTCCGAATTTCTCGTGGATTCGAATTTTTGATAAAGATTAGAGGCCTTTAAGACACTTAAGTGTTCCAGTCATATGCGACGATGTTTTGCCGAGGGTAACCCTTTAATAGGTTTCAATTATACGTAAGGACCTTAATTTCTAAGTACGAACTTTGGCTGTCACATAGCCATTTTAGGGCGACCGTAGCCTTTCATGTTCGAGCCCTACTTAATAGGCTCGGTGCCTCCGGAATACAATATTCCGGACCATCCAATTTTTTATTGCACGACAATCCCCGAGTCGGGGTAGCACGTGGGCTTTGAGATTTAGGATCCATTGTGAAGCATCAACGAAGCAAAATGCATAGTAATAAAGTATAAAGAAAGCAAAGATTTCTTTCATTTTTTTGTATGTAGAGTACATAATCGGAGGCGCATAAGCCTTGTGTTATGGCTAGAGTGGGCTAGCCTAGGTACAGTTTGTTTGACCGTTTGACCCTTTCAATGAATCCTAACTACCAAGCCTTGGCTTTAATATCAAATGATTGAACCTTCTAAAGATCTTAACCTAGGGTAATGGCCCCCAGTATTTGAGGCCAAACATGTGAGGGCTCGAATACTGTTGGTTTGGTGCAAATGATCAACAACTTTGATTTAAGGTCGGCCTTTAAAACTAAGGTAGCATGTTTTATGGTTGCCTCATTGAAAACCTTGCCAAAAAACCAACTTTAGGAAAACCTCGGTTCAAGAAAAAAAGAGTACAACATGTGCTTTCAGACCTAATAGTCACATTTGTCTTCGGCCGAGTACCTGCATAAGTTAGTCCATAACATAAAAAAAATTAAATGGGAATTGAGCTCGAACCTTAGCAGTAGTACCGCTTTAAGTGTGCCACCTTCCAGTTGTCCGGTAGTTTTACACTATTTCCCGACTCGCGTTTATACGAGCCTTTTCCGGTTACTCCGGCAACTCTATACGGTCCTTCCTAATTCGGGCCCAGTTTCCCGCCGTTTAGTCTCCTGGTGTGTAGCGTTACTTTTCTCAACACGAAGTCCCCGACTTGAAAATGTTGAAGGTTGGCTCTTTGATTGTAGTACCTCCCTACTCGCTGCTTCTGGGCGGCCAACTGGACCAGGGCGGCTTCTCGCCTTTCGTCCAATAATTCCAAGCTCGTGATCATGGCTTCACCGCTTGACATTTTGGTAGCATACTGGAACCTGAGGCTAGGTTCCCCTACCTCGACTGGTATTAAGGCTTCCGCTCCGTAGACTAGAGAGAACAGAGTCGCTCCGGTACTCGACTTTGAAGTCGTACTCTCTGCCCACAAGACTTGGGGAAAGATTTCCTTCCACTTTGCTTTTGAATCGGTAAATCTCTCTTTCCAGTTTTGGAGTATAGTTTTGTTCGTCGATTCTGCCTGCCCGTTCCCACTAGGGTGGTAAGGCATTGATAATATCTTCTTAATTTTGTGGTCTTCGAAAAAATTACTTAACTTTCTATTGACAAATTGTTTTCCGTTGTCGCAAACGATCTCAGTCGGTATCCCAAATTGACATATTATGTGATCCCAGATAAGTCGATGACTTCTTTCTCTCGGACGCATGTGCCTCGACCCATCTGGAAATATAATTGGTCATGAGTAGTATGTATTGGGCCTTACCGGGTGCCCATGGAAGGGGACCGATTATATCCATTCCCTACTTCATAAATGGCCATGGCGTCAGGACCGGGTCTCCCAGTTTATGAATCATTGGGGTGTGTCTTTGACACTCATTGCATTTCTATACGACGTCTTTCGTATCCTTCTAAATTTCATTCCAGTAATAACCGATTCTGATTAACTTTTGAACCAGGGATTCTGCCCCCGAATGGTTCCTGCAAGTACCCTCATGGACCTCTCTCATGGCATATTCGGTCTCTCCCGGACATAAGCACCTAGCTAGTGGGCCGCAGAAGGATCTTCTGAACATTTTCCCTTCGACTAAGCTAAACCTGGCAGCTTTGGTGTGCAGGGCTTTCTATTCCTTGGGATCCGATGGCAATTTTCCTATCTTTAGGTAGTTTATGTATTTGTTTCTCCAATCCCAAGTCAAACTTGTCGAGTTTACTTCAGCATGGCCTTTTTCATCAACTGCACCACTGCCCTCGAGTCGAATTCATCGGAGTCGACAGATGACCCAAGTTGGCCAGTACATCTGCCTCACTATTTTGATCCCGAGGTTCGTGCTGCAGAGTCCATTCCTTGAATTGGTATAGGGTCACTTGCCATTTGTACAAGTACCTCCGCATCCGTTCCCCTTTTATGTCGAACGTTCTGTTGACTTGATTTACAACAAGGATGGAGTCAGATTTAGCTTCGATTACTTCAGCCTCGAGGCTCTTAGCTAGTTCTAGACCTGCAGTCATAACATTATACTCGACTTCATTGTAAATCAATTTTAAAGTTTGAATGGACTATCTAATTATGTTACCCACCGGTGGTTTTAATATGATACCGATCCCAAACCCTTTCGCATTGGAGGCACTGTCCATGAATAGGGCCTAGATGCCAAGCTATCCCCCGAGGTGAGCAGAAATTCCCTTTTGAACTCGGGTATCAAGGCCAGCATAAAGTCGGCCACAAAGTCTGCCATAATCTGGGATTTTATGGTAGTCCATGGTTTGTACTCGATATCGTACCCGATGATCTCTACATCCTATTTGGCCAACCGGCCTGAGAGCTCGGACTAATGCATGACATTAAAAGTACAGTTTTAATTTCCTAGAAGCGCTTAGTAAGGCGAGTGCTAATTTTTCTAGGCAAGAATACCTTTTTTCGGCATCGCCTAGGGTTCTGCTAACATAATAAATAGGAAATTTTGTACCTTCTTCCTCCCGGACTAGTACACCACTTACCACAATCTCGAAAACAGCCAAGTAGAGGTACAATTATTCGTCTGCCTTCAGAGTATGCAGCAAAAGGGGCTCGATAGGTATCACTTGAGTTCTTCTAAAGCTTCCTGGCATTCCGGAGTCTAAGAAAATATTTTCTTCTTTTTCAAAAGTGAGAAGAACCGATGGCTCTTGTCCAAAGATCTCTAGATGAACCGGCCCAACGCGTTTATCCGCCCGGTCAATCTTTGAACTGCCTTGAAGTTGTCGACAATGATGATATCTTCTATGGACTTTATTTTGTCGGGGTTGATCATTATTCCCCGATTAGATACCATGAATCCGAGAAAGTTTCCCAAACCGACCCCAAATGCACACTTCTCTGGGTTTAGCTTTATGTTGAACTTTCTTAATATGTCGAAGGTTTTCTGCAAATGTTGCAAATGGTCCTCTGCTCGCAGGGACTTGACCACCATGTCGTCAATATAAACTTCCATTTATTTTCTTATTTGTTCTTTGAACATCTGGTTTACTAGGCATTGGTATGTGGCACCGACGTTCTTTAATCCAAACGACATTACATTATAGCAGTAGGTGCCAAACATGGTTATAAAAGAAGTCTTTTCTTGATCGTCTGGGTCCAACCAAATTTCGTAGTACCCCCGGAGTAGGCATCGAGAAAACTAAGTATCTCGTGTCCGGCCGTTGCGTCGATCATTCGATCTATGTTAGGCAAAGGGAAGGAATCCTTTGAACATGCCTTGTTAGATCCTTATAATATACGCACATCCTCAGTTTATTTACTTTTTTACATACTACCACTATGTTAGCTAACAAATCCGGGAACCTAACTTTCCGGATGGAACCTATTTTCAGAAGTTTGGATACCTTGTCCTTGATTAGCGCGTGTTTGATCTCGGGCTGTGACCTTCTACTCTGCTTAAGCGGATGGAACTTTGGATCCAAAATCAAAGTTGTGAGTGGTTACCTTCGGTGGGATCCCTGTCGTATCTAGATGGGACCAGGCAAAACAAACAGCGTTAGCTTTAAGAAAATTGATATGTGTTTTCTGAGTTCGGGGATTAACACCGTGCCCAGGAATGCCTTTCGATCCGATAGGTGCTCAATTAATATAACTTGCACCAACTCCTCGATTGTTGATTTGGTGGCGTCTGTGTTATCAGGTGTTATGAATGATCTTTGGAAACTATAATCGTCCTCATCGTCTGCTCTGTGTTCCTCCTGTTTCTCCGTTTTAGCTGAGGTCAGTATCATTGATTGATATTTAGTTTCTTCGTTTTTGGTCAGTTCTGTGCTTCTTGATGTTGAAATAGCGGGCACCGAGATCACTTCATTGACAACGAACATTTCCCTTGCTGTCGGCTATTCTCTGTAAACCGGTTTGACTCCCCCCGATGTAGGAATCAGTGCATGGTGTAAGGTCGAAGGTACCGCCCTCATGTAGTGGACCCATGGACTTCCGAACAAAGCATTGTACCTTATATCCCCTTCAATCACGTAGAACTTTGTTTCTTAGGTAGTCCTAGAAAGTTTTACCGGTAAAGTTATCTCATCTTTCATCGTCTCGCATGCCATGTTAAAGCCATTTAATACACCGATCGCCGGTACAATTTGATCCTGTTGCCCCAGTTGCTCTAAGACCCTCGATCTTATGATGTTGGCCTAACCGGCTTGATCAATCAACACACGCTTAACTCAAGATTTATTGATAAGTAGAGATACTACCAGTGCATCATTGTGAGGTTGTACGATGCCCTCAGAGTCTTCGTCGCTGAACAAGATAGCTTCCTCCGAGACATAATCCCGGGTGTGTTTTTCCCTCTTAATAGACACTTTAGTGTGTTTTATCATCGGCCCTTGGGGGTCATTGACTCCCCCAACGATCATGTTAATTATGTGCTATGGTTCCTCCTGTTTGATCTACTTGTTGGTGTCCTTATTTCTAAAGTGATTTTTGGCTCGCTCGCTTAGGAATTCTCAAAGGTTCCCATTGTTGAACAATCAAGCAACTTCCTCTCTTAACTGGCGGCAATATTCGGTCCTATAACCGTGAGTGTCGTGATACTTACACATAAAACTAGGATCTCTCTAGGCAGGGTCAGACTGCAATGGTCGAGACTACTTGGTCTCTTTGATGTGCCCTATGGCTGACACGATGCTTGCATTGTCCACGTTGAAATTGTACATTGATATTCTTGGTGCTTCCCTACTCCCAAGCAACCTGTCAAACTGGTTTTTGCTCATCAGGCCCAGGCCAATCGGTCCTCGATCATTTCTCTTTTCATTCCTTATCGGGAGGCACCCGGATCCGTTTCCCCTCCAATCCATGCTACACGGTTGAAATTGATCTCGGACCGGCCTTAGATCCTGATCAATGGCTCTCTTAGATTTGTCATCGGTCTTGATGGGGTAAACAGATCCCGAAGGGGCCCCGAGCTGATCATCTTCGACCCTGATCTTTGATTGGTACCTATTGTGGACGTTGGCCTAGGTGATCACCGAGTACTCTACCAAATTTTGTTATAGCTGCTGAGAGGCCACGAAACTTTGGGGGTTGAGCCCTTTAGTTAATACCTGAATGGTCCAATCATCCGCAACCGGTGGCAAATCCATATGTTGCATCTAGAATCTCGACACGAACTCCCTAAGCATCTCGTTATCCCTCTGTTTGACCTTGAAAGGGTATGACTTCTTAGTTTCTACCTTGATGGCCCTGGCATGGTGATAAGTGGGGATTTTGACTACTTATTAGTACTTTTTTTGTTTTTGTTTTAGTCCGAAAGTATTAAGTTATGTTCCCGAAACTAATAAATTATGCAAATTGCAGGAATGTTGGAAGTTTGGTCTCCCATGATAAAATCCGACTCAAAAAGTAGTGTTCCGAATCACAAGGAAATAAAGGGCGCAGAATTAAAGAAATGCGGCTCGTAGATGGATTTCTACAGCCGCAGAAGAAAGTGCGGACTGCAGATTTTCATTTGCGGCCGCAAACCAATATAAAGAACCCAACGGGATTTTAACAAATGTGTGGACCGCATATGAATTGTGCGGCCGCAAAACATGGTTTGCACTGACAAATAATTCTAAGTTCAGAGAGTGTGCAGAAGACCAAGTCTTGTCGCCTTGCTGAAGTGCGGACCACACAAGAATTGTGTGACTGTAGAAGATACTTTGCAGCCGCAATCCAAAATATGTGTGGCTGCAGAATCCCATCTCCTGCCAACTGAAGCAATCTGCAGACCGCACATGGAATTGCGCGGCCACAGAACCTCCCGAGGGGTATTTTGTCTACAAATTTTGGCCCACTATAAATAAACGAGTTTCACAAATTTAAGTCAAGTTTCGAAGTAAAAACGTGTTGTAGCCATTACCTTTTTCCATTTTAGAAATGTTTTGATTATGTTAGTGCATAAACATTATATTTTCTCATTTTAATCTATGATTATGAGTTTAATTATCTTTTCTTCTTTAATTTCTTCAATTTCCACTATGAGTAACTAGATTTTTACTAGGGTTGTGACCTAACCCTAGTGTGTAAAACTTATGGATACTTAATTTAATGTTTGCTTATGATTGGGTATTCATTATTTAGCTTAGTTCATGCTTCAATTTTAGAATTAATGGCTGCAAACATTGATTCATGCATTTTTTACTTAGTCTCTAATTGAGAAAGAGGGACCTAGTCTATGATAACTTGGCTAACAAGGAATTGGGCTAATTGAGAGTTTGATTAGCATAAATAAAGGGTTCAAACTAGAGATAGTAAGAACCCGACTTGAGCTCATATCAACTATTTTGTTTGATACCCATTTGGACTTGAGAAAGCCAAATTGGGCAAAATAACTCTTTGACCGAGAGGTATTGAGTGGGTAATGCAGAGTTGAGAGCTATAATACACCGCAATCAACAAAAAACGTATTAACGTATTTAACTCATTAGGAGAACACCTAGGTTATGGTCACATCCCTAGGCTTTTAAACTATTTGGAAAAACACCAAAAACAATTGTTCATTTCTAGTTTCTTTTACTTAGGTTAAAATTGTTAGAGTAATAGTAGAAGTAGAAATCAAAACTCATTGTGGAAGTGCAAATTTAGTTAATCTGTTCGCTTTCTTTAAGTATATACTCCTAACATCCCTTATAACTCCCTGTGGATTCGACCCCAGCTCATAATTAAGTAATTTATATTGCATACAACCGTACTATATCTCTTATCGAGGTATGTTGTGGACCTCATCAATTTTTTCCACCGTTGTCGGGGAGTGTCAGAGGGCAGCTCAACTTCTATTCAGGAGCAGTCGGCCACACAGTCAAGGCCACATGGGAGATACCAACTCAGGGGCGAGCTATCTTCATCTCACAGCACTTCCGAGGGATCGGAGAGTGCTAGTCAGGCTTCTAAGCCATCGACTTCACTAATCCCCGAGGCATAGGTTTCTGCACTAGTTCATGATATCCCCGATGATGGCAAGGGGCGGG
>AWOL01S0005058.1:58781-81863 GCA_000715115.1 Nicotiana otophora
GAGGGAGGAGGGATAATACAGCTGCCGGCCTTGAAAGATCAAAGAAGAAAGAGGTGTGGGAGGATCATTTTGTCAGACTGGCCGCCTTCACCAGCTTCCGTATATGGTGTCCAGTGAGGTCACTAACTCTTGAGCGACAATTTATGTTGAAGGATTTGGAAAGGTACAACCCATCCATATTGAGACAGTTCTGGGTATGAAAGGGGTGGATGTGGTTCACCCAGAGTGTAGTGAATGCAAAAGAATACCTTGTCCGTGAATTCTATGCCAATGTGGCTCACATAAAGAAAGGGATGAAGGTGACCAGAGTACGCAACCTCAAGGTGAGGTTTGATCAGCATACGCTAAACGCGTACTTGGGATTTGAAGATGTTGAATCAAAGGAGTATTTGGCGAAGTGTGCAATGTGGGAGGAAGTCTGACCTTGGTTAACTGAGATTCTAGCATCACCAGAGCCACCACAAGCATGGATTGTCGTTGGGGTTCCCATTGAGCGGATCACTTTGAATTTTGAGGTAAATGGGTGGAAGATATTTGTTTGCAGCAGGTTGAATCCATGTTAGAATGAGGCTCACCTTCCCATCCCTCAAGCAACGCTTGTGGCTTCCATCATGGCCGGTTACCTAATTAATGTGGGTGCTATGATGTCAGCCAACATCGCAGCGATAGCACGACAAGATAGCTTGTCATACCCGTATCCCAACACTATTATAGAATATCTTACCTATGCAAAGGTAGAGCAAAGGGATTTTGACACAAATGTGAAGCCGAAGAAGCCTTTTGAATGGTATTCACTTATGGATATGAGCAACCCGAAGAAGAAAGTTCAGCCTCCTACCACCACATGTCAATTTGATGAGACAGTTGAAGTTCCATCCACTTTGGCTGAGCCTTCTTCCGATGCCGCAACTATGCCTCCCCATCATCCCCAACCCCTACTACAGCTCCACCATAGCTCTGAGGCTAGTGTCCATGTCTACTGCCCCATATCTGCGCTGTGAGTCTCCCAGACATTAAAGAGTCTCAACAACTGGATGCAGAGAGTTACTGTAAAGCTGTCTAACATGTCCAGTACTATTGTAGCCCAGTCCACTTCTTAGGCACCTCGGGTTCCTTCTATCATTGTTGAGACCCTAAAGAAGAATTTAGAGAACTAGAAGACAATCATGTGCACCTTGGTATAACACGGGTCGGTGATTGAAGAGTTGGGAAAAGAAGTAAAGAAGATGAGGAAGCCCCAGGCCAGTAAGAAGTCAGTGTATAAGCTCTGGAGAGAGGTGAACAGAATTACTATAACCGGAGACCTTCCCTTTCACATGCTACTTGACCCGCACTAGTTTGCCCCAGATCATTTAGCCCCATCTGCACCGGTAGCACGAACTGGCCAGTCTGAAGAGCCAGACCTTGCTGCCGACACTGCTGAGACAGTACGTGAGATATTCGCCAACCCAACCACACCTAGAGTCGAGGATGATGAGATCCAGTTGGGTGATCCGGAGGGCGATAACATTGCTGGGGATACAAAGAAGTCCGAGGAGCCATAGGGACTTTTCTTCACCCTTTCCTCTTTTACTCTTATTTTGCTAAGAATTGGAGACAATGCTTACTTTTATTTGGGGGGAGGGGGGGGAGAGTTTATTTGACACATTTGGTACACTTTAATATATTTGGCCTGTAATACTTTGATGATACTTTTTCTTTTTCTTACTTGTATTTATCTATCTTCTCTCTCTCTCTCTCTTATCATGTATATGCATTCTATCTTTAGTAGTTTTGCTCATTAGCTTCTTTATCTTTGTTTATGCTTATTAGCTTATTTATCTTTTCCATATTAGTTTTGTTTTGTTAAGTAGCTTCTTTTTATGATTTAGTAGATAATAAGCCTTTGGTTTTCATAACGCCACGGCTCTTTCCAAAGGTAGTTGTTGTGTGAATCGGGTGACTCGTCCCAATGATAGATGGTGTGACAACCTTCTTAAGGGAATGAGTATGTTTTTGTGTTTAGATAATAATACTAGTAGTAATGAATAAAAAGACCTAATTAAGTCATGCTCGAAGAGTCAACCATGCTTCAATCGGTACCAACACACTTAACTATGTGCTTATGGTTAGAGACAAGGTTTTTGACAGAAATAGCTCTATTAAGTGACTTTGTGACTCTTGAGTTGACTTAAGCAATCATCGAGTGGTTCAATTGGACCATAATGATATTTAAACTTGAATGTGGTCATTGTGGGCCCTAAACTCTATCCGTTTTTACAATCTAGTTGCATGAGGGGTGAGATGAATTATTCCTAGCCCAAGTATCTCTGCGAAGGGTCTAGAACTTGACCCACATGTGTTTCAAGGTGAAATCCTAAGTTTTTATTTGTTTGAGAAGTGATTGTAGGCTCTCCTTAGCCCATTTGAGTGTTCTATTTCCAACAAATATCATTATCTCTAGTCAACCCCTTTGAGCCTCTAGCCTTTCTCATTTGATAACCATGTTATAAGTCGTTACCCGATTTGTCACGACCCTCTCTTGGCACCTAAACTTTCCTTAACACTCTTGTGAAACAAATGGATTAAAACGTAAGTTTGGGGGAGAGATAAAGAATTTGAAAAAAGGAATCAAGGCACAAAAAGAGAAAATAAATTATATCTATGAAAAGAGAAGGCAAGAAAAGAAAAGAACAAAAAGAAAAAGGCAAAACGTGAATAAGTGGAAGGGTTGATGGATTCAAAAAGAGATAATGATCCCAAACATTGAGAAATCAAAAAGGGATAAAAAGAATGAAATGATCAAAAAAGAGTGATGTAAAGTCTCTCTAGTCCCTAATGAAAAGAAAGTGCCTCTAAGAATTGGCAATTGTGAGCCGAGAAATGAAAGTGTAAAGCACTTAAGGAATGGTATAACCACTTACCCATATGGTATCTTACCCTAACCTAAAATACTTCATTATACCCCAAAAGAAGTCCTACTTGATTTCAAACCAAGTGAGCGTACATTAGTGGTGATCTACATGAGAGGCAAGCCTATGGTACTTGAAGTCGTACTTGTGACATTGTCCTGTGAGAGATGAGTGAGCCTTTCATGAATCTTCGGATTAAGTGCTAATTTCTTAAGTGAGCTTGAAAATGGAAAGTAGAGGAGGAATAGTTTGGAGTCCTCCGTGATCTAAATGATAGAACAAGAGTCCTTGATGAGAAAAGTCAATTCTTGAAGCTCAAATGTCACATTAAAATTATATGTGCATAAATATTTAACTTGTCACCTTGTTGATAATGCATGAGTAGTGTGGGTAATCCCAGCTGATGTGTGGATGGCTCACCTTTGACTCGCTGAAATGACTTTTAAATCAAGGAGGTGGGAACTAATTTATTTGCTTGAGCACAAGCAAAGACTTAAGTTTGGGGGAGTCGATAAGTGGTGATTTCGACTACTTATTAGCACTTTTTTGCTTTTGTTTTAATCCGAAAGTATTGATTTATATTCTCGAAACTAATTAAATTATGCAAATTACAAGAATGTTGGAAGTTTGGTCTCCCATGATGAAATCTGACTCAAAAGGAGTGTTCCGAATCACAAGACAATAAAGGGCGCAGAAGGATTTCTACGGCCGTAGAAGAAAGTGCGGACTGCAGAATGCCATTTGCGACCGCAAACCAAGCTAAAGAACCCAACAGGATTTTGACAAATGTGCGTCCGCAAAACAGGTTCAGCACTGACAAATAATTCCAAGTCCAGAGAGTGTGCAGAAGACCAAGTCCTGACATTTTGCTGAAGTGCGGACCGCACAAGAATTGTGCGACCACAGAAGATACGTTGTAGCCACAATCCTGTAATGTGCAGCTGCAGAATCCCATCTCCTGCCAACTGAAGAAATCTGCAGACCGCACATGGAATTGTGCGGCCACAGAACCTCCTAAGAGGAAGTTTTGTCAGCAAATTTTGGCCCACGATAAATAGATGAGTTTCACAATTTTATGTCAAGTTTCGAAGTAAAAAGCTATTGTACCTATTACCTTTTGCCATTTTAGGAAGTTTGTGATTATTTTTAGTGCTTAAACATTATATTTTATCATTTTTAATCTTTGATTATGAGTTTAATTAGTTTTTCTTCTTTATTTTCTTTAATTCTCACTATGAGTAGCTAGATTTTTACTAGGATTGTGACACAACCCTAGTGTGTAAACCTTATGGATACTTAATTTAATGCTTGTTTATGATTGGGTTTTGATTATTTAGCTTAGTCCATGCTTCAATTTTAGAATTAATGGTTGCAAATATTTATTCATGCCTTTTTGACTTAGTCTCTACTTGAGAAAGAGGGACTGAGTCTAGGATAACTTGGCTAACAAGAAATTAGGCTAATTGAGAATTTGATTAGCCTAATTAAAAGGTTCAAACTAGAGATAGTAAGAACCGACTTGAGCTCATATCAACTATTTTGTTTGATACCCATTTGGACTTAAGAATGCCAAATTGGGCAAAATCACTCTTTGACCGAAAGGTATTGAGTGGGTAATATAGAGTTAAGAGCTATAATTCACCCTAATGAACAATACAAGTATTAATGTATTTAACATATTAGGCGAACACCACCTAAGTTATGGTCACATCCCTAGACTTTTAAACTGTTTGGAAAAACACCAAAAATAATCGTTCATTCTGTTTTCCCTTACTTAGCTTACAATTGTTAGAGTAATAGTAGAAGTAGAAATCAAAACTCATTCTGGAAGTGACAATTTAGTTAATCCATTTTCTTTATTCAAGTATATACTCCTAACTCCCCTTATAACTCCTTGTGGATTCGACCCCCACTCATAGTTGGGTAATTTACATTGCATACGACCGTAACATATATCTTATCGAGGCGCGTTATGGACGTCATCACATGGGCCTTCATGAACGCATCCGCAAGCATAGCAAACAAGACGATGGAATTCAAAGGCATGTTATGATATCATATCATCGCTCCCTTGGACAGGGTTTTCCCAAATCCTTTCAGCAACACCGACTGGATTTTGTTGTATTCTAAGTCGTTCCCTTTAATCGCGCATATATAGGAGGTTACATGCTTATTTGGATCCGTGGCCCCATTATAAATGGGAATGTCGGGCATTCGAAACCTCTCCGAGATTAGTTTCGGTGCCGCGCACGGGGGGAAAGGCTTCTGAATAAATATTTTGGAGTCCGGCCCCTTCAATATCGGAGGCTCTCCCGGGATCTGATCGACCCTGGAGTTGTACGTTTCCACCTTCTTGTCATTGGCCTCAATCTTTTTCTCGCCTGACTTCACCTGTTTTGTCAATGCTTCAATCATCTTCATCACCTCGGAAGTTTCCCCGGTCTGAACTCACCCGGTTCCATGAGAACTTGTTCGTCCCTTCGAGTATTTTCCTGGGACTGTTCAAGTTTCACTGTATGGGTGTGGCTTTGGTTATGCATTTGTGCTATTGCCGCTTGTTGATCCTACTACATTCGAAGATCAATTGCAGGCTTAGACCATAACCTTCAACCTCGGGCGCTTCTCGGGCCGCTGGCCGGGGTCCCCCACGGACACTATTTTCGGGATCAGTTGGTAAATTGGTGCTAATGGCCACCTGTGAGTTATCGTCGACCGGGTCGGCTGATGGGACACCATTGGGATCAATAGGAGGCACATCATTACTAGGCATCACGTTATTGTTTTCGCCGTGATGGCCTTACTCAGCGTCAACGTTCAAGTGAGCAAACTGAGAGTTTGACATCCTTAGGCTAGCCTGGAATCAAAATTGTAAAGAATAAGCGCAAACTAGGGTGTGTTATAGGTATTCGTATCAAATCACCACTATTATCCTTAACCCCACGGTGGCGCCAAACTATTTACCCCAAAAATGAGTAACAATTACATTTGTACGTGGTTTAAAGGATACATGTATTAATTTCATATAAATAATTAAGAACAATAAGTAAATGAGTTAAAGACAAAATAAATGATCAAACCAATCGCAATGTAATGACCAAGCCTGATCTTAGATTGAACAGTAGAATTCATCCTCGATTGGACCCTTGATACAAGCTCGGTCGCGAGTGAAGAAAAGAATAAATGAATAATGCCTTGAAAAGTAGCTAGAAGATAAAAGTAAACTTTTATTGCTTTTATTTGCATGTCACAATGTGTCAGAATATAGAAAACCTTCCCCTTTATACAGTCGGGGAATTTTAGTCCTAGTACAAGTCTAAAACAGGTAAAAATCTTCTTTTTCTGGTAATTGTTGATCTACAGTTGATATTGAATGGGATTCACACCTTAATATCCACTTGAGGACGAATATTACAGCCTCGTGCTCATCATGAATAATCGCTCACCGCATCCCCCGAAGTCCAGAAGCTATACTTGGCCCGAGTCCATCATTTCACCATGTTCGATCTCAGATACATAGTTCATTCCTCTAGAGTTTCGATACGAGGGGCTCCTGGCTCGATTATAATCACTTCGAGTCATGCTTACCCTTTGTTCCTTCATCAGGGAATTGGGGAAAACTTTACCCCCGATTTTACCCGTACACAACCTTCTTCCATGAGCCACCGCATAATACTCTGTATTTTTCATTCTCGATTTTTTAAATCTATATAGTATGAGGTATAATATTGTAATTATTATGAAATATATATATATATATATATATATATATATATAAAAACAATGTATCTTTGAACTATAATTCATGGAAACAAATAAAAATGTTCACAAAAGCTAATTCAAAGAAGAATAATGAACCAACAATGATCGTATTTGCTTATTATGTATGCCTCCTTGTCATCACTGGATGTCATTGTTGTTGTCCCAATAATGTACTACTGTGATAGTGGTACATGTTATTATTTCGCCGAATTTCCTTCGTTACCACTAGTGCACCGGAACATATTCTCATTATCCAATTTTCTGCAATGACTATGAACCCATTTGATTCTAGGGCTCCTACATAAATGAGATTTTTCTTCAATTCTTTTATGTATCGAACATTTGTTATTGTTCTGATCAATCCATCATGATTTCTTAATCGGATTGAACCAATATCATATGTGGTAAGATGATTGTTATTTGCAGTGTGAATAACTCCACATTTTCCTTTTTGAACATCAACGAACCAGTCCTAGTTGGGACACATGTGATAGCGACAAGATGAATCCATCAACCATATGTCATGGTTTGAATGGCTCAGTTGTAACTAGTGAGAAATTAGAGTCGTCATAATCAACTACATTTGAATCCATGACAGCCTTCCCATTGTTATGTTTGGCCTTGTTTTTCAACTTTGGACAGTCTTCCTTCCAGTGCCCCTTTTCTCGGCAAAAGGCGCATTCATCTTTGCTGGGTCTGGATCTTGACTTGGATCTTCCTTTCTTTGTTCTTATATGATTTTGAGAACGACCTCTTACGACAGGTGCTTCTCTTTCTTCACTCTTTTGTTTTTCTCTCTTTCTTTGTTCATAGCTGTACAAGGCAGAACAAATTTCTTTGAGAGACACTTCATCATTCCCAAGAAGTTAAGTAGTTTCGAGGTGCTCGTACTCATCGGGAAGTGAACTTAATAACATTAAGGCCATATCTCCATCACTAAAAGTAACGTCCATATTCTGCAAATCTGTCGACAATTTATTAAAGCTGATGAAATGATCATTCATTGTAGTACCATGAACATATGTGAAGCGTAAAAGTATTTTTTCATGTAAAGTTTATTTTGACTGTTTTTATTCAAGAATTTATCCTCCAATGCATTCCACAATTTACTTGCAGAAGGTTCTTTTGTGTATGGATACTTCTGTTCTCTTGCGAGGTAAGATTAAATGGTACCACAAGCAATGCAGTTGATAATCTTCTTCTCCAATATTGTCTAGTTTATTTTCTTCTATGGCAATATCTAGCCCTTGTTGAAAAAAAACATCAAGAACCTCAACTTACCACATCCCAAAATGTCCTGACCCGTGAAAACTTTCAACGGCAAATTTCGCATTTGACATAATTCTTATCATAAGCGAAGTGGCCAATGACGTACTACTGACACTCGATGTGGACTCTTCATTTTTCTTGTCTCCCATTTTTGCTACAGATACTATTTATTTGCTGACACTACATAAAACCAAAATAATTCTTTTCTAATGTGGAAGTTCAGACTATGTTGCTACCATAGAGCATACTCAGATAGAACCTTGGCTCTGATACCAATTATTACGGAAGCCGAATATATAGAGAGTGACTAAATCACAACTACTATATCTAAAGGTAGTTAATAAATAGTAAGTGAGACAATAATAAAAAGAACACTAGAAATTAACGAGGTTCGGCAAAATTTAATTTTTGCCTAGCCTCGGACACAATCAACTCAAATTTTATTTCACTCCAAAACTACAAGAGAGAAAGAAGATTCAAATGCCTTAGGAGATAAGAAGGCAAGTGAGAAATGTTTTATAAATGAACAAAACTCTTGATATTTATAGAAGGGAAATGACATTAATAATTCCATGCATGACATCGCATTAAGTGTGATCATGCAATATAAATACATGAAAACATGCATCTACCAATTTTTTTCTAAGAGTAGGCTTCAAATGTTCACACTAGTTAATATTAATCTTGTCAAATTAAACAGTTATGACATAAATAGAAATTCAAAAATCATCATATAAATCTGTATACTCGTATCAAACACGAAAGTTCGGATTTTCATCTATTCAGCTGAATCAAAATTCAGCAAATAATAGAAGGAAAGAAGCAGAAAGATACATTTACCTCTTAATACCTTAATCTTTTTTTTTTTGTTGACACGACGATCCTATATATATTTTTGTGATGCGCCAAGAAGTACCCACATAATATAACTATTGTTTTTATAGGAAGAACTTATAGATATGCCTTTATAGGCAGATAAGTTTTAGACATAGTTAACACTAATCAAAAGAAATTGAAGATGCAACATATTATAACTCCTTCCCAGTATGGTCAAAGGGGCATTTAAGCGCAAAGTGCAATTGAAATGTGGGCTTTAGTTTAAAAAGGCGCAACGAAGAAGATAATAAAACTATATATGTAATACAAATAAAATGACAATTTCATTCAAAATGATTTCCTCAACAATTAAGATTCCTTTTTGCCAATTACATTTATTTGTTTTGCACCGTTTTATTCAAGCATAGGAAATGAGGCGCACACCTTAGTGCATTGCCTATAGTGAAATGCAACTTAAGTGAGGCGAAGCGCATACCCCGAGCTTTTTTCAGCTTCAAGGCTTAAGCGCGCCTCAAATGAGGCTTGGACAACACTACTCATTCCAAACAAAAAAGTATACGTGTTGTTGTTTAGTCAGACAATAACAACGGAAGCTCATATTTGTAATTGACAAAGAATACTTTTAATGATTTCAACAATTCAGACTATAAGAACTGATTTTGTCTCTTGCTAGGTTCCTGCGGGTAAATACTTACCGTTTTCACACACCATTTATATTTCTCCAATGCAAAACATGAAGTAATTGTGGGAAAAGAAAAAGACACAAATCAAAGTCCTGCTTCCTGCACTGCAACAGAAGTTCATCGCACAAAACTATGCTTATTATCGCAATAATTTTAGTATTCTACAGGATAATCTAAACCAGAGTATAGTCATACTACTTTTACTGTGTTTTCTATACCAGAAAGAGAAGCAGATACCAAAAGAGACTTACTCAATATCCAAGATGTACACAATTTAAGCTGCTTACAACACACCTAAATACATAATGAACTTGCGATGAGGATAATGCCAGAAAGCTATATTCAAAAACTCTACTCTTTTGAAAAAATTGTCACCTTTGTATAAAATTGTAGATCAAAAGAGAGATTATTTATACTAACCCGACCGGTTGTTTTGAGTATTACAACCTTTCTTCCTCCTTTACTGCTCAATTTGTACTTTACAGTTGTTTTGTGAATTTTCGGGGTAAATGGTTTGGATCCGGTGAGGTTTTGGAATGAATTGGAACACTTAGTTCCAAGGTTTAAAGCTTAAGTTAAAATAGTGGCCGAATATCGACTTATATGTAAACGACCATGGAATAGAGTTTTGATGATTCCAATAGCTCTGTATGGTGATTTTGGACTTAGGAGCGTGTCCGTAAAATTATTTGGAGGTCCGTAGTAGAATTTGGCTTGAATTGCCGAAAATTAAATTTTTGGGAAGTTTGACTAGGGGGTTAACTTTTTGTTATCGGGGTCGGAATGTAATTCTAGAAACTGTAATAGGTTTGTAATGTGAAATGTGACTTGTGTGCAATATTTGAGTTCAATCGGACGTGATTTGATATGTTTCGGCGCAAGTTATAGAATTTGAAGTTTCAAGGTTCAATGATTTCGAATTGAGGTGTAATTCGCCGTTTCGAAGTTGTTAGGTGTGATTTGAGGCCTCGAGTAGGTCTGTGTTATGTTATGGGGCTTGTTGATACAATTGGTTGAGGTCCCGGGGGCCTCGGGTGAGTTTCAAACGGTTAATGGATGAAATTTGGACTTAAAGAAATGCCGGAACTACTGGCTACTGGTGTGATCGTACCTGCGAAGATTTTGATCGTAGGTGCGAAGCCGCATGTGCGTGAAATAAGCCGCAGAAGAGGCCAAGAGTGGGACAGGGCAGTGCTCACAGGTGCGAGGAATTTGCCGCATCTGCGAGGCCGCAGGTGCGAAGGCGTTGGCACAGATGCGGACTGGGGCTGGCGTGAGGCGGCTGCAGGTGCGAGGGGGAATGCGCATCTGTGAAGCCCGCAGATGCGAGAATAGCGCCGCAGATGCGAGATTTTAGAGGGCCGGCTTTTTTTCGCAGGAGCACATTTTTGTCCGCAAATACGGATGTGCAAGTGCGAGCCCAGGCACCGCAGTTGCGGAAGTGCCTGGGGAGTGTTTAAAACAAGGGTTCCGAGATATTTTCTCATTTTTCGGATTTTGGAGCTCGGGTTGGGCGATTTGGGAGAGGAATTTTTCCACACAACTTGGGGTAAGTGTTTTTAACTCCCTTGTGATTATATTTCATGAACTCATCTTCATTTTTGGTGTAAGATTATTGAATCTTCAAGAGAAATAGAAGAAAATTTCTATAATGTCACAAAATAATTTTTTCTAGTTTGAATACCGATTTGGAGTCGGATTTGAATAAAATTAGTATGGTTGAACTTGTAATTGGATTTTGGGTCGTGACAAGGTGGTATCAGAGCACTAGGTTCATAGGTTCTACAAATCATGAGCAAGTGTTTAGTAGAGTCTTGCGAATCGGTATGATGACGTCCACACTTATCTTCGAGAGGCTACAGGGCATTTAGGATATATACTTCCTATCTTTCCTTCCTTATCGTGCGAAATTGATTCAGCTTGAAAAATAACTTTTTGAATTCCTTCCAAGTATTCGTATGCGCACATTAGCTCTCGGTCTCAGCTGTGCATCGCTGGCTTATGATTTTATGAACGAGGTTCAAGAGGTGTATTATGTGTTTTGGTGATGGGCCAGTTTGGAGGACTTGAGGTCAGGTTTAGACCGCATCTTAGGCTTGGTAGCTTCAGTTGTAACCTGTACATTTGGACTCATATGTCCGGTAATATCCCTATGAGTGGAAGTTGTGGCTCGATGAGCGGCGGAATGGCTTTGTGATGAGTATGACGTAAATATGGCGAGAAGTGTTTCCTTGAAATATAAAGGAAAGGCCATTGGGTGTTTGATTTTTGAATTGATGTGGCGTACAGTCTCCAGTATGAATGTTTTGAAGGATCTTTCACATAGTTAAATTTTGCGGTAAAACTAAATTCTCGTGTCTGGTTAATGAGTTTGGACTCAGAAAGATTACGTGATTGCATAGTAATTGTGGTTGCGAAAGGGTATAACAAGATGCCAATTTGAGGCTGAGCGGGTGGGTTATCTTCTGCGGAGTAATCTACGTGGGAGTATTCCTTATGATGTGAGTAGAGAGTTTCTTTTCTGCTGACGGGGTGTATGGGTGGAGATTTGAATTTAAATCTGGCTGAGAAAGTTGACTTGAGTATCAAGAGAATAAATGCGAGCTTAGTGGATGATTGAGGTATTTTATGGTTGGTGTTGTATGAACTTGGGAAGAAGTTTCGTTGGACTGACTGTGGCATTATGGCAGTGAGAAAGTATTGGTATTGTGAATTATGGAATCTATGGCTTTGAGCCAAGTGGGGGAGTCTGCTACTGACAATTTGATTTCATGGTTAGGTGTTGAATTTTAATTTTGGTCTGAGGCACACTTGTGGGTTAGCTATGACTTTCAGAAGTTGAGATCGAGGATGACTCGAATAAAGAAATTCCTAGTTAAGGATTATATTGCACGTATGAGTAAATAAAATTCGCGGGATGAGTGAGTTCTTATTGGTGAATAATGTAGTGTGCATGGAGTATAAATTTGATATGTGGTGTTAAAGTAGATTTACTTCCTTGAGTGTTGTGCTGCTAATGGGGCACGTGTTTTTGGCCCATGGTGCAATTAGATGTGAGCAAAGTGGGTGACTCCCGAGAAAAATTCCAGTGGGTTTGAGAATTTTATATAGGAATTGAGAATGTTTCCGGACTTATGTATGGATAAAAAAAATCCAAGATTTGCGTTTGATGGTGCCTGGACTTGTGAAAATTCTATATGACTATGGATTCTACATTTTGTGTAAGGAAGGTAAGAAGAACAATTTCAATTCACATAATATATTCTCAGAGTGAGTGTTGTAATTGTGGTATTTTTGAAGGTGCTTAAGAATAATACAGTTGCTTATGGGCCGTAGGGCGTTGTGGTTAAAGATCATGGTATTTTAGCAAGAAGAAGTATCAATCTGAAGACAAATTTGGAAGGGACTCGGAGAAAAAAAAACAACTGGGTAGTAGGTTGGATCAGTATGGTAATGGATAAGATCGGTTCCTTGGGTGCATATGATATGGGGGTTTTCTATAGGTACTTTGTGGAAATACACCTAAACTTGGCTACTTGCGTGGCTTGGTCGAGTTAGAGGAATTTAGTTTTAAGGGCTTGATTACGTGCAAATGGATTCCAAAGTATTCTTGATGGTTTCTACCAGTGTGGAGAACGTGTTGTGTATTGTGATTTCCTCCTGGAAAAAAGGAAGAGAAAGGTTTCTAACTAAAATAGTATGTAAATTATTGGTGACTCAAAGTTGATAATAAGATTCTTGTGCTTTTCACAGGATGGCAAGATAGGTGTTATGGGTTGTACGAAAGCTAGATTTTCATGTACAAGGTGGCAGTACAATCTTGAAAAGAAGGTAACGAATGTTGGACAACATGGAAGGTTTAAAATAACTAGATGAATACTATTACTACTTGATGTTGTATGAGAAAGGGGCGAACTTCAGAAGGCGCATTGTATATTTACTTACGGGTGTATAAATTAGTATTGCGGTACTCACATGGTTGATAGACTACTGATATCCAAATTTTGTCAATTGGCACGGAAGAACTTTTAAAGTATTTCTCGTGGGATGACCGTGTATGAGAGAAGTGTTAGGCATTTGGGCGGTGGAGATGGAACCAAATATGGTGATTCGCGTGTTCTATGGATTCAGAGATTGGGAGTTCCCAGGAGCAGATTGTTTCATGATTGTGGACTGTGAAGTTGTGGCCTGAGCTAGCCGGATGATGAAATGTGTCATGATTCAGTCATTATGGATTTTTGGAGGGATTTTTATCTATTTATGTTTAACCCGAGTTGATTTGGGGGTCCATAGGTCGGCCCAATTAAGATGTGCATTCTACACCGAGCCGGAGTGTTTGGATCCATACTACTATCATTGAGGGATGTGTCATTCGGTTGATGTTGAACTTATTCGTGTTCTCAAATGATCTGTGAGTTACTCATTTGTGCAACGAGGAGTTATGATTCATTGGTTATATGCACAGATGGTGCGATTCTATTTGAGCTTTATAGCGGAATTTGAGTGTGATGAGTATTTGGGTATTACATGATCGATAACATAGCGAAATGTTTATGTCCTTTTAGGTTTTGTGTGGTATTTTTGTCATTTGCCTCTCCGTCTTTATTAATTTGGAGCAGGGTGGCTCAGAGTATATAATATGAACCTCGTGTTAAAATCGGGTGATGGTTCTACGGTGTATGATAAATTTTTAGCATTTCGTTGTGGAGGTACTTATTAATCTGGCGGGGCAGTTCTCTCATTTGAGTCATTTTTCATGACTGGGTACATTTGAATTGTTGTGTATTAGTGCACGGATGGCACGAATTGTGACTCTGAGTTATATTGGTGAGCCATGTCTATGGAACAATTGTGTTTAATAATATAAGGTCATTGGACCTAGAATGGGTACTATCAGATTTGATTTCGGTATATTCGGTAGTATAATATTGAAAGTTGGCTCAGAAAGGGAGTATGGTTTTGGTTGGGGCGAGAGGGCTCCGTGACTTGTTGATCCGGTAAGCGGTCATGAAATTTCGCGTGTTTCTTTTATTATCAACAGTCTACGAAGGTTTTGGGATGAGCTTTGGTTCAATATGGGTTTAATACTAGTGTTCAGTTGGTTTTGGAGTAGTCACTGCGATCAGGAATGGTGCTACGAGCATGCGAGTTGTGTAATATGTTGGTTGATTATATCCATGGTTATAGTTATAGCTCGATGCAACTTGTTCGGACTTATACGATGTGTAAGTAAGTGTAAGATTTGTGCCTTGAAAGAAATTTTAAGGTTGAAAATTGAATTCCAAAGTTTATGGGCTAGAGTTAAATTAATGAATTCAATTGGATTGTGTTGTCAAACCAATATAGAATACGGTGACGCGGGTTCACCCTCGGGTACGTGTGTGGTAAGATGGAACGGTGATTTGATGGCTTGGAAACAACTCTTGGTACGTTCGAGGACGAACATATGTTTAAGTGGTGGAGAATGTAACGATCCGACCGGTCGTTTTGAGTATTACAACCTTGCTTCCCCTTTACTGCTCAAATTGTACTTTATAGTTATTGTGTGAATTGTCGGGGTAAATGGTTCGGGTCCGGTGAGGTTTGGAATGAATTGGAACACTTAGTTCTAAGATTTAAAGCTTAAGTTAAAATAGTGACTGGATATCGACTTATGTGTAAACGACCCCAGAATAGAGTTTTGATGATTCCAATAGCTTCGTATGGTGATTTTAAACTTAGGAGATTGTCCGCAAAATAATTTGGAGGTTCGTAGTGGAACTTGGCTTGAATTGCCGAAAGTTGAATTTTTGGAAAGTTTGACCGGGGGTTGACTTTTTAATATCAGGGTCGGAATCCGATTCTGGAAATTAAAATAGGTTCGTAATGTGAAATGTGACTTGTGTGCACAATTTGAGGTCAATCGGACGTGATTTGATGTGCTTCGGCGCAAGTTATAGAATTTAATGTTTCAAGGTTCAATGATTTCGAATTGAGGTGTAATTCGTCGTATCGATGTTGTTAGGTGTGATTTGAGGCCGCAAGTAGGTACGTTGTATGTTATGGGACTTGTTGATACAATTGGTTGAGGTCTTGGGAGCCTCGGGTGAGTTTCGGACGGTTAACGGATCAAATTTGGACTTAAGGAAATGCTGGAAGTGCTTCTTACTGGTGTGATCGCACTTGCGAAGATTTTGATCGCAGGTGCGAAGCCGCATGTGCGTGAAATAAGCCGTAAGAAGTGGCCAAGAGTGGGACTGGGCAGTGCTCGCAGGTGCGAGGACTTTTCCGCATCGGCGAGGCCGCAGGTGCGAAGGTGTTGCCGCAGATGCGGACTGGGACTGGCGTGAGGCGATCGCAGGTGCGAAAGGGAATGCGCATCTGCGAAGCCCGCAAATGCGAGAATAGCACCGCAGATGCGAGATTTTAAAGGGCCAGCTGTTTTCTGCAGCGCGCATTTTTTTCCGCAAATGCGGATGCGCAGGTGCGAGCCCAGGCACTGCAGGTTCGGAAGTGCCTGGGCAGTGTTTAAAAACGAGGGTTCCGAGATTTTTTCTCATTTTTCGGATTTTGGAGCTCGGGTTAGGAAATTTCGGAGAGGAATCTTTCCACACAACTTGGGGTAAGTGTTCTTAACTCCCTTATGATTATATTCCATGAATTCATCTTATTTTTGGTGTAAGATTATTGAATCTTCAAGAGAAATATAAGGAAATTTCTATAATGTCACAAAATGAACTTTTCTAATTTGAATACCGATTTGGAGTCGGATTTGAATGAAATTAGTATGGTTGAACTTGTAATTGAATTTTGGGTCATGACATTATTGATGAGAAAAAAACCTTGATTTAACAAACAAAAGTCAACTACTTTCAACAGCTAAGAACGGCAAGGAAAACACAGTAAAGCTGAAAAGGAATTTTATGAAAGACTTATAGGACAAAATAAGGGTAAAGAAGAACAAGACAGAACTTGGTACTAAACAAAAGCAAAGTAAAGAAATGCAGTCGAGATAGAATTTAGTTGTAAGAAGCGATGCTTTCTGAGTGGCAAATTAGGGTGAACGTGTCATCAGCACAAGAACTGACAAAAATGCCCTCATGATGAAGCAGTAGTACCCTTTTCATTTTTGGTTATACTTTCTTCATTCCCTGAAGGTTTGTTAATGTACTGTCAATTTTTAATGATGTATAACATTCTGGTAATTGATATATTAAACTTCATACGAACTGCAACGGTCAAACACTATAGTTACACAATCAAGGATTTGATGGCAAGACTAATATAGTTCCATATTGAAAGCAAAGTGATACAATAAGCAAAAAGTTTTTTTTTTATTATGTAGCCATGAAAGGGCTCTTTTCTGCATAATATGTGCAGAGAGAGATCAGGAACCAAACAACCTGCTAAGTGGTTTTTACCATAAGTATATAGTGTCAAATCTGATCCATCTGCAAATATGTTATGACATAAATGGAAATTCAAAAATATTCATATAACACTGTATACTCGTATCAAACACGAAAGTGCGGGTTTTCATCTATTCAGCTGAATCGAAATTCAGCAAATTCATAGAAAGAAAGAAGCGGAAAGATACATTTAGCTCTTAATACTTTAATCTTGTTTTTGTTGACACGGCGATCCTATCTATATTTTTGTGATGCATCAAGAAGTACCTACATAATATAACAATTTCGTTTATAGGAAGAACTTATAGATATGCCTTTATAGGCAGATAAGTTTTAGATATAGTTAACACTAATCAAAAAAAATTAAAGATGCAACATATTATAACTCATTCCTAGTGTAGTCAAAGGGGGCTTTAAGCGCACAGTACAATTGAAGTGTGGGCTGTGGAAAAAGGCGCAACAAAGAAAAAATAAAAATATATACGTAATGCAAGAAAAAATTAACAATTTCATCCATAATGATTTCTTCAACAATTGAGATTTCTTTTTGCCAATTACATTTATTTGTTTTGCATCGCTTTATTCAAGCATAGGCAATGAGGCACACACCTTAGTGCATTGCCTATAATGAAGCGTAATCTAAGTGAGGCGAAGTGCATACCCTGATCTTTTTTGAGCTTCAGGGCTTAAGTGCGCCTCAAATAAGGCTTGGACAACACTACTCTTTCCAAACAAAAAAGCATACGTGTTGTTATTTAGTTAGACAATAACAATTGAAGCTCATCTTTGTAATTGACAAAGAATACTTTTAATGATTTCTACAATTTCAGACTATAAGAACTGATTTTGTCTCTTGCTAGGTTCCTGCGAGTAAATACTTAACGTTTGCACACAATATATATATTTCTCCAATGCAAAACAGAAAGTAATTGTGGGAAAAGAAAAAGACACAAATCAAACTCTTATTGCCTGCACTGCAACAGAAGTTCTTCGCACGAAAATAATGCTTACTATCGCAACAATTTTAGTATTCAACAGGAGAATCTAAACCAAAGTATAGTCATACTACTTTTACTGTGTTTTCTATACCAGAAAGAGAAGCAGATACCAAAAGAGACTTACTCAATATCCAAGATGTACACAATTAAAGCTGCTTGCAACACGCCTAACTACACAATGGACCTGCGATGAGGATAATCTCAGAAAGCTATATTCAAAAACTCTACTCTTTTGAAATATTTGTCACCTTTGTATAAAATTGCAGATCAAAAGAGAGATTATTGATGAGGGAAAAACCTTGATTTAACAAACAAAAGGCAACTACTTTCAACAGCTAAGAACTGCAAGGAAAATACAGTAAAGCTGAAAAGGAATTTTATTAAAGACTTATAGGATAAAATAAGGGTAAAGAAGAACAAGACAGAACTTGGTACTAAACAAAAGCAAAGCAAAGAAATGCAGTCGAGATAGAATTGAGTTGTAAGAAGCGATGCTTTCTGAGTGGCAAATTAGGGTGAACGTGTCATCAGCACAAGAACTGACAAAAATACCCTCATGATGAAGCAATAGTGCCCTTTTCATTTTTGGTGATACTTTCTTCATTCCCTGAAGGTTTGTTAATGTACCGTCAATTTTCAATGATGTATAATATTTTGGTAATTGATATATTAAACTCCATACGAACTGCAACGGTCAAACACTATAGTTACACAATCAAGGATTTGATGGCAAGACTAATATAGTTCCATATTGAAAGCAAAGTGATACAATAAGCAAAAAGTATTTTTTGTATTATGTAGCCATGAAAGGGCTCTTTTCTGCATAATATGTTAAGAGAGAGATCAGGAACCAAACAACCTGCTAAATGGTTTTCACCATAAGTATATAGTGTCCAATCTGATCCATCTGCGAACATGTTATGACATAAATGAAAATTCAAAAATCTTCATATAACACTGTATACTCGTATCAAACACGAAAGTGCGGTTTATCATCTATTCAGCTGAATCAAAATTCAGCAAATCATAGAAAGAAAGAAGCGGAAAGATACATTTAGCTCTTAATACCTTAATCTTATTTTTGTTGACACGGCGATCCTATCTATATTTTTGTGATGCACCAAGAAGTACCCACATAATATAACTATTTTTTTTATAGGAAGAACTTATAGATATGACTTTATAGGCAGATAAGTTTTAGACATAGTTAACACTAATCAAAAGAAATTAAAGATGCAACATATTATAACTCCTTTCCAGTGTTGTCAAAGGGGGCTTTAAGCGCAAAGTGCAATTGAAGTGTGGGATTTTGTTGAAAAAGGCGCAACAAAGACAAAAATAAAAATATATATGTAATGCAAGAAAACAAATGACAATTTCACTCATAATAATTTCCTCAACAATTGAGATTTCTTTTTGCCAGTTACATTTATTTATTTTGCACCGCTTTATTCAAGCATAGGCAATGAGGCGCACACCTTAGTGCATTGCCTATACTGAAGCGCAACCCAAGTGAGGCGAAGCGCATACCCTGAACTTTTTTTAGCTTCAGGGCTTAAGCGCGCCTCAAATGAGGCTTGGACAATACTGATCCTTCCAAACAAAAAAGTATACGTATTGTTGTTTAATCAGACAATAACAACGGAAGCTCATCTTTGTAATTGACAAAGAATACTTTTAATAATTTCTTTAATTTCAGACTATAAGAACTGATTTTGTCTCTTGCTAGGTTCCTACGGGTAAATACTTACCATTTGCACACAATATTTATATTTCTCCAATGCAAAACAGGAAGTAATTGTGGGAAAAGAAAAAGACACAAATCAAACTCCTGCTGCATGCATTGCAACAGAAGTTCGTCGCACGAAAATAATGCTTACTATCGCAATAATTGTAGTATTCTACAGGAGAATCTAAACCAGAGTATAGTCATACTACTTTTATTGTGTTTTCCGTATCAGAAAGAGAAGCAAATACCAAAAGAGACTTACTCAATATCCAAGATGTACATAATTAAAGCTGCTTACAAACGCCTAACTACACAATGGACCTGCGATGAGGATAATCCCAGAAAGCTATATTCAAAAACTCTACTCTTTTGAAAAATTTGTCACCTTTGTATAAAATTGCATATCAAAAGAGAGTTTATTGATGAGGGAAAAAATCTTGATTAAACAAGCAAAATTCAGCTACTTGCAACAACTAAGAACTGCAAGGAAAATACAATAACGCTGAAGAGGAATTTTATCAAACACTTACAGGACAAAAGGAGGGTAAAAAAGAACAAGACAGAACTTGGTACTAAACAAAAGCAAAGCAAAGAAATGCAGCTGAGATAGAATTGTAGAATTGAGTTGTAAGAAGCATGCTTTCTACGTGTGGCAAATTAGGGTGAACGTGTCATCAGCACAAGAAATGACAAAAATGATTAGTATGGATAGCCCGTGCGCAACAGTATGTCTGGCGGCAGAGCTATAATTTCATTATAGATTAAACTCAAAAGTTTTAGTTCAAATTTTATATTCTCTTCGATAATTTATTGGATATGTATAAAATATTATTTTAGAACTCCAATAAATTAAAATGATTGAAATTCATAACTCATAAGTTTTAAATCTTGGTTGTGGCGGTGAGTATGTTAAACATTTGAGCTTTTTTAAAAATGAACTCTTGTACGATAGTCCATCACCAAATAGCATAAGTAAATTTTTACTTAACTTGTATATATTTATTTAAAACAATTGTGCATAGGTTCTCCGAAAATTCTATCTTCTGTTTAGAACAATATCATTTATAATTTAGACACATATAATTAGCATTAATATAAGAATAATTTAACTAACTAATCTCTTATATCTTCATTTTGGGACTTATAAATTTTATTTTTAAGCAAATCATTGGATATGTGCATTTCTTCATTGAATTTTACGATTCATCCTCAAACGATTGCAAGCTGAAGGAAAATGAGTAACAGGACAAGCATTTTAAGTTTTTCCATACAACTCTATAGCAGCTACTGTGGATTTTCTTTGTCGTTTGAATATTTTTATAATACAAATCCTAGCATTGGAACATAGCAAGAACTTATTTTCTTACTAATTTAACTGAAAAATATAAATGAAGCTCAGACACTCACATGGACAGAGAAAGTAATATAGTTACTGCAAATGGCCACATGTTTCAAGGAAGCCTTAAAAAGTGAAGGTGAAAATTTGAGTTAATTAAAAGTGTTTTTCAAGTTTATCTAGTATAAAATCAACCACATTTAAATTATACGTTGATATTTCAATGAAACTAAGCATCTATTATAAAAATATATTCACTAAATAATCTTATTATTATTTAATTCTTGTGTTATAATCCTCGTAGTATAATTTGGATATAATATTTGCGTGGACCAAACGACCCCTAAAATAAAACGTTTTTATAATCCCATGAGCAACAGTGGAATAAACCTATATAGTGAGGTATTTATCTAGAGTTTAGTTTTTAATCTTTTGAATGTTAATCTAATGAGGTCCTTTGCTGATGATGGTGTAAGGGCACATTTTCCAAAGTTTTCTTTTTGCTAATTGAGAATAAGACAGTGTACCAAAAAAACACAGTTAAAAAATTGGGAAGCTAATCCAATTAATGACGTGCCACTTGGCATTTAGATAGTAGCTTTAGACGCTAAGCAAAAGCCTGACGACAGCTAAGGAAAAAAATGGGTATAACTCAGTCCAAAGCAGAAGGGTAGAATAGTCCAAATACAAAACTATTTCTGAAGCGGTTACAGTAAGATTCTTTATTGGCCAATCATATTGTCCAATTTAGGGTAAATAACATATATAAATTAAATTAATAACTAAATTAGTAATTACCTTAAATGTTAGTATTTAAAAATAAATAAACTCATGACAATATAAGGGTTAATAGGTTAGAAATAATATCGTAAAAGTTAAATTAGAAACTAATTTTAAAATTGCAAAATTAATGTAAAATTTTACAATAAAATTTATTTGCATAATATTACTTTTATTAGAAAAAAAAGGCATGTACATTCCTTCGTATTGAAAGAGTTGGCGCCCAACTAATTGTACTACTATTTGAAAGCATTACAAACTACTTAAATTGCAAAATGTTATAGTATTGTATTTACTTTCTTTCATGAATTTATAATGTTTAAAGTTTTAGATGAATATAAATATTAATTATTAACTTATTGACATAAGTTGAACTTAAACCTAGCATATGTAAAAATTATTCTTTATTTAATGAAATTATTCTGTTATATTCTTTTATTTAGTAAATTTATTCTGCTACATTATTTTTTATTTAGTGAATTTATTCTGTTACGTTTTTACTTGTCAATTTTTATTTATTCAAGCTTAATTGTTGATTTAACATATTTGCTATTCAAACTCATCAATTAGTTATCTATTAGGTCCTAATTGCATAAAACAATTTCTGTGCTGAAAATAAATGAGCTGCCAAATATACTTGATTTAGAAAATCTTAGATTTGGTTGAAGTATTTGTATTATGTGCTTATAAACAGATGCAACTTTCAAGGAATAGTGGTCTGACAATTTGTACTTTGCATATGTGGAGAAGTCTTGGGTAAATATGTGTTCAAATAGGTCCCACGTTTTGATACTATGCTTTTGTGGACAAAAAGTAGGCTTTGAAATTGCGTCAAAAGTTCCCTTTATTTACTAAATTGTGTGATGTCAGGTAATGTAATAATATCGACAAACAGGGGTAAATTGATAATGATGAAAGCTCGTGATGAAACAGACAGGTTGACCGAGAGCACTGTGCTATTCCCTCTTATAAGAAGTAGGAATTAGTAGTAGAAATATAGTTTTCGGAAAATTAAAACCGTATAAAAAGGCTGACATAGGAAAATTCCTCAATCAAACCAGCCAAAAGTATAAACAAACAAATAATCCAGATTCAATACCTTGTTCAACTCTCTACCTTTAAGTCATTAACTTGTGGGGACCAAAAAAGGGAAACGGGAATGGGAAAAAGTCACAAGAGATGAAATTAGTGTTTGTATTAAACAAGTTGTTCAAGGAAAAAGAGGGAAGGAATTTAAGAGAAATACTCTTAAGTGTCATTAACTTTTGACAAGGTGGGTTGCTCTGATGGTAAGCACCCTCCACTTCCAACCAAGAGGTTGTGAGTTCGAGTCACCCCAAGAGCAAGTTGGGAGTTCTTGGAGGGAAGGATGCCGAGGGTCTATTGGAAACAGCCTCTCTACCCCAGGGTAG
>AWOL01S0005060.1:0-19777 GCA_000715115.1 Nicotiana otophora
TATGAACGTAACTTGTGATGACTTTCATCGACTTTTGTTCCACCACTCGCTTGACTTCAAAACATAACACACGACTATCATACGACTAATATAACTCATAACATAACCTACTTATCAATTTAAACACCCTGGTCTCACTCCAAAAGTACATGTTATAACATTCCCAATTTGTCGACTTTCGACGAAACATTATTTGTTTTCAATTCCTTTAGCTTCTGAAACCTCCAACCATCTTTGTACTTGTTGTTCATGATCTTCAATATTGGTAACCTCCGAGGTAATATGATTAACGTAATTTGCAAACTTTTCAAATATGATTTCATTTCTGAGCTTACATCAATTGACTTATGATGACTCATACGTACGAAAACATGGGTTGTAACAGTTTACTCGGTTGAGCGCCGGTCGTGCTACCCGAGTTTGTGGCGTGACAAACCCTTTACAAATCGACAGTAATACCTTACGACACCAAGAAAACTCCGGATCTCTGTAGTTGAGGACGGCCTGTGCCAACTGTGTATTGCTTCAACCTTCTTTAGGATCCACCTTGATTCCTTCACTCGACACTACAGGACCCAAAAATGCCACTGAATCTAACCAGAACTCACACATCAAAATCTTTGCGTACAACTTCTTTTCTCTCAAGGTCTAGAGCACAGTCCTCAGGTGCAGCTCATGATCCTCCCGACCTCGGGAGTACACCATAATGTCGTCAATAAACACATTGATGAATGAGTCAAGATAGGGCAGGAATACACTGTGCATCAAGTGCATGAATGTTGCTGGGGCGTTGGTTAGGCCAAATGACATCACAAGAAACTCGTAGTAACCATACCGTGTCCTAAAAGCAGTCTTCGGCATATCTGGCTCCCGAATCATCAACTGATGATAGCGTGAACGCAAATTGATCTTAGTAAACCCCCTGCCACCTTGTAACTGATCCAATAGGTCATCAATACGAGGTAATGGATACCTGTTCCTCACTGTAAATTTGTTCAACTTGCGTTAACCAATGTACCTGCGCACAAAACCATGCTTTTTCTTCACAAACATGACTGGAGCACCACAAGGCGACACACTAGGCCAAATGAAGCCCTTTATCAAGCAACGTATTTAACTTCTCCTTTAACGGTTTCAACTCTGGTGGGGCCATACGATATAGAGGAATAGAGATGGGCTGAGTGCCCGGTAAAAAATCAATACCAAAGTCGATATCCCTGTCGGGCGGCATGCCCGGAAGATCCGTTAGAAATAAATCTTGATAATCCCTCACACTCGTAACTGACTCAATAGTAGAGGTATCAATACTGACATCTCACACATAAGATAAAGATACGTCACAGCCCTTCCCAACCATTCACTGAACCTTTAGAAATGAAATAGCTCTGTTAGGGGTATAATCTAAGGTACCTCTCCACTCTAACCGTGGCAATCCTGGAATAGCCAGCGTCTCGGCCTTGGCGTGACAATCAATAATAGTATTGTGGGGCGACAACCTTTCCATGCCCAAAATAATATCAAAGTCTACCATGCTGAGCACTGATAAAATGGCTCCGGTCTTAAAACAACTAAGAACAACCAAACATGACTGATACACACAGTCAACAACAATAGAATCTCCCACAAATGTATAGACATAGAGAGTAGAACTCAAAGAATCACGATATACACCCAAATATGGAGCAAAATAAGATAACATATAGGAATAGGTGTAGCCTGGATCAAATAAGACTGATGCATCTCTATGATAGAGCGGAACAATACCTGTAATGATAAAGTCGGATGCAACTACCTCTGTACGAGCATGAAGAGCATAATATCTGGCCTAGCCTCCCCTTCTAGGGTGACCACTACCTACCCGACCTCCACCTCTAGCTGGCTAAGTAGGTAGAGTGGTAGTTTGTGCTGTACCCATAGCCTAAGGACCCGGTGGAGCACATGGTACCTGAGTAGCCTGTGGAGGTGCACCCCTCCTATGTCTGGGGAAATCCCTCACCATATGACGAGTGTCACCACACCCAAAATAAGTTGTTAGAGGACATGGATGTTGTGTCTGGCTCAGGCCTGATCGACTAGATTAACCGCTAAAAGCACCCTATGTAGGGGTGCTCTAGACACTGGTGGTATATAATAAGGAGCATGGGGCCTAGGAGTGGCCAGAATACCACTGGCGGCTAGAAGTGCTGAATGAACAGGGCAACTCATAAAGCCCCTACCATGACGAGCTGGAGCTAGGGCACGAGTATTACTATAAGTGCTAGACTCTCGAGACCTCTTGGCTTCTCACTCCTCTCTCTCCCGAGTCAGCATACCCTCCAATCTCTTCACAATCCCCACTACCTGCTGGTCTGTAATGTCCATCTCCAACTTTCGAGCCATGATAAATCTGATGCTGAGGTTGAGCCCCTTGATGAACTGAAAGACCCGCACTAAAACATTAGCAACCAAGGCTGGTGCATGCCTAGCCAAATCACTGAACTGAACCACATACTCAGAAATGATCATAGAACCCCGGCGCAACTGCTCAAACTCTGCACGGCATGCATCTTTGAGACTCTGTGGAACATACTCCCTTAAGAATATATCCGAGAACGGAGTCCATGTGAGCGAAGCTGCCTTGGCCGTACTACCCAACTCATAAGCTCGCCACCACTAAAAGGCCGCTCCCCTAAACTGGAACGCTATGAAAGCAACCCTACTAGTATATGCAATACCAATGGTACGGAGGATACGGTGGCACTCCACAAGAAATACCTAGGCATCCTCTGACGCCAAGCAACTGAAGGTAAGAGGGTGTTACTTCTCGTACCTCCCGAGCCTGAGTTACTCCCCCTCTGAAACTGCTGCCCACACCTTGGGATAAACTGGGGCTATCGGTTACACTAGTATGATCTCTGAAACCTGGTCGACCTGAACCCGCTCCTCTGGGTATAGGGCAGGATTCCGTGTGCCTTCAACAGCCTGAGATGTGGCAGGAGCGATTGGGATCAACCCTGCTTGAGTTAAAGTGCCAAACATGCTGAAAAACTAGGCAAGGGTATACTGAAGAGCTGGTGTAGTAACAACCATCTTCGGTGTCTACGCTCCAACTGGTGCTACTAGTGTCTCCTCTCTAGAAGCTTGTGCGAGTCCTCTGGCTGCACCACGTGGATGTCCTCGGCCGCTACCCGGCCCCGACCTCTCGCGGCTCTAGCAAGGGCACGAGTGTTTGGTCATTTGATTCGTACGTACGTGTCCTTACCATCTGTGAGAGAATAGAAAGATAAAAGTTTAGAATCCTGAAGTCAACAATTTCGCACGACAAGGAATCAATGAAGTGAAATTTTCCTAACAGTTCCATAGCATCCAGAAGATAAGTACAGACGTCCTAGCAGCTTTTATGCACTCAATGAAAAGAGTGTTTCCGTTGTATCTCGATTCCTTTATCATTGTATTTATTAATGATATATTGCTATATTCCCGCAGCCAAGAGGAGCATGAGTAGCACTTAAGGAGCATGCTCCAGACTTTAAGGAAGAATAAGCTATATTCCAAATTCTACAAGCGCGAGTTTTGGCTAGATTGGGTGGCGTTCTTGGACCACGTGGTGTCTAGTGAGGGGATTAAGGTGGATATGAAGAAGATTAAGGCAGTTTAGAGTTGGCCCCGACTTTCTACCGTAAATGAAAATGGTATTCAAGTGTTAATGCTACGTGGGCTATGTTCTAGAAAACTGCTACAATGGGTTCTTGATTACTCCATTGTGTTAAACAACTTAAATGAGAGAAATGAAGGTAAAAATAGTATTAAAAAAAAGAAAAGTTACCATAAAGTTACACATTAAACATTTGGGAGTTATGGATATGAAATAGATGGGAGTGATTGATATTATTAAAAGTATAGGTTATGAAGATAAAAAAGTGTGAGTTATAAAAATATATTAATGTAAATTAAATTGAAAGAATGATGAAAAATTCAAAAAAACAAATTAGAGAAAAAATATGAATATGCCCTTTTTGCTTAAGAGAGGTGCCACCTCACTTTCCTGTTGCTCTCTTACGTATATATATACAGACAAATTAGCATAGAAACTATCATATAAGATATGTTGAATACAACGACATGCTATTACATGGTAATAGTTTAAAAAAAAAGAAAGAAATACCAAGTAATTCAAAGAAATAAGATAAATATCAATTGAATAAGAAACCGTTCTACATAGATTAAAGAATTATATGAGAACTTACATTGTACTATAATGAGTGTTTTTCTGGAAAAGAAAAGAAAGAAGAATAGTCCACAATAAAACTCTAACGATTAAATATAGAAGAGAAGAACATTTGGGAATAATGACTGACTTTATTCTTTATATTGATAGGAAGATGTTGGATTGTGTGTGTCATGACCCGATAGGTTGTTTTGAGTACTAGATTCATTTTATATGTTTCGGGACCTCCCGTATCTTTATCTGATGATATATGACTTGCGTGCATGATATGTATCATTTTGGCTTTAAACACAACTAGAGGTGAGAAAGGTCAACTTATTTGGTAAATGACATCGGATCAGTTTTTGACTTGTACGCATGTTTTGTTGGTGTCCTGGGTGAACCAAGGCCGTTTCGGCGCATTATGTGAAAAATTAGAAAATTAAATTTCTAAGATGAATATCTTGAGTTTTGATGATCGATTCTTGATATTTGGTGTTATTTTTATGATTTGAGGTAGTGTCTAAGTTTGTGTGATGTTATTGCACTTTTATGAATGTTCTGATTAGAGCCCGAGGGGCTCGGGTGAGTTTTAGATATATTTTGGAAGGTTTGGACAGCTGATGCAGATAACAACAACAACAACAACAACCCAGTAGAATCCCATTAATGGGGTCTGGGGAGGGTAGTGTGTACGCAGACCTTACCCCTACCCCGAAGGAGTAGAGAGGCTGTTTCCGAAAGACCCTCGGCTCATAAGATAATATTAGTATCACAACAACACTCATAAGATAAATAGCAATACCATGAAATTCAGAAGAAAGATGCAAAGCAAAGGGAGAGGGGAGATAAAGGGAAGGGAGACAATATTAGTACCGCCACAACAATCATAAGAAAAATAAGAACACCGTGAAATCCAGAGGAAGGATGCAAAGCAAAAGCGATAGCTAGTAAATAGGACATACACTAAAATTCCAGATATCTGCTGGAATTGATCTACAAGTCTTGCATTTGAGAGGACCTGATCGCAATTGTGAGCCTCACATTTGCGATGTCAGACTCACAAATACAATGGGGAATGTGGGCTGGAACTTCGCTTTTGCGATGAAAACACCACATTTGCGAAATCGAGGCATCGCATTTGCGACACTGGAGGACTAGATGCTGCTTCGCTTTTGCGAAGCCTTGTCCGCATTTGCAAGCTGGAGGGTCTTCACAAAAGCAAAGGAAATGTCGCATTTGCAACAACATTTTGGCTGGGACACTAATCGCTTTTACTATATCTGTATCTGTGCAAAAGTTTGAGATTTCGGGACTTAGCTCATTTTATACCCTACACTCTATAGAGTCGAATATCGAAGAAGAATGTCTTCGCTAATTCATTGGTAAGTAGCTTTAACTTGTTTTCAATCAATTTCATTGCTATTTCATGAATTTTATCATCAAATTTATGAATTTCAATATAGAAATTTAGGGTTTTGGGTAGAATTTAGGAATTTTATAAAATTGAGATTTAGACCTCGAATTGAGGTCGGATTTGACCTAAATCACATAGCTGGGCTCGGTGGTGAATGGGTAATCGGGTATTTGGTCCAAATCTCGAATTTTGACCACGTGGCCCCGGGTTGACTCTTTATTGACTTTTTCATTTTAGTTAAATATTTAATCTTTTTCATTTGTGGGTATTTCTACAGCTTGTTTTGATGTGTTTGAGCAATATTTGACTATATTTGATTGGTCTGGAGGTTTGGTCCAAAGGGAAAGCCGTGTTAGATTGTTGACTTATTTTCGGAAAGAGGCAAGTGTCGTGGTTAACCTTGACCTGAGAGAATTAGGACTTGATTGGTCTATTTGCTACTTAATTTATGTGCGGGAACAAGGTATATGCAAGGTGACGAATGTATATGCATTTTTATGGGTTTAAGCATGCGAGGTGGACCAATTAATTGCGTGTTTTCAATTATATTATGCCTTCTTTTATTCCAAGTTATTACTTGTTTCATGCTTTAATTGATGCATATTTTTATTTTTCAAACGTTCCTTTACTTGTTACACACCTCTATTTGAGATACGCCATAGTTGTTTGAAGAATATATATATGTTGATCGGGTTGCATGCCCTAATGGTGTTATATATATGTGGATTGGGTTGCATGATGTAATGGTATTATACATATATATGGATTGGGTTGCATGTTGCAACAGTATTATATATATGTATATCGATTTGCATGCCATAACGCTATTATATAGATTCATGGATCGGGTAGCACGCTGCAATGGTATTAGTATTATATAAGTTGATGGGGTTGCGTGCCGCAATGGGAAAGTTGTATTATGGTTATTCTTTGTTGTTGGTTTCCCGTATTGTNTTATACCCTACACTCTATAGAGTCGAATATCGAAGAAGAATGTCTTCGCTAATTCATTGGTAAGTAGCTTTAACTTGTTTTCAATCAATTTCATTGCTATTTCATGAATTTTATCATCAAATTTATGAATTTCAATATAGAAATTTAGGGTTTTGGGTAGAATTTAGGAATTTTATAAAATTGAGATTTAGACCTCGAATTGAGGTCGGATTTGACCTAAATCACATAGCTGGGCTCGGTGGTGAATGGGTAATCGGGTATTTGGTCCAAATCTCGAATTTTGACCACGTGGCCCCGGGTTGACTCTTTATTGACTTTTTCATTTTAGTTAAATATTTAATCTTTTTCATTTGTGGGTATTTCTACAGCTTGTTTTGATGTGTTTGAGCAATATTTGACTATATTTGATTGGTCTGGAGGTTTGGTCCAAAGGGAAAGCCGTGTTAGATTGTTGACTTATTTTCGGAAAGAGGCAAGTGTCGTGGTTAACCTTGACCTGAGAGAATTAGGACTTGATTGGTCTATTTGCTACTTAATTTATGTGCGGGAACAAGGTATATGCAAGGTGACGAATGTATATGCATTTTTATGGGTTTAAGCATGCGAGGTGGACCAATTAATTGCGTGTTTTCAATTATATTATGCCTTCTTTTATTCCAAGTTATTACTTGTTTCATGCTTTAATTGATGCATATTTTTATTTTTCAAACGTTCCTTTACTTGTTACACACCTCTATTTGAGATACGCCATAGTTGTTTGAAGAATATATATATGTTGATCGGGTTGCATGCCCTAATGGTGTTATATATATGTGGATTGGGTTGCATGATGTAATGGTATTATACATATATATGGATTGGGTTGCATGTTGCAACAGTATTATATATATATATCGATTTGCATGCCATAACGCTATTATATAGATTCATGGATCGGGTAGCACGTTGCAATGGTATTAGTATTATATAAGTTGATGGGGTTGCGAGCCACAATGGGGAAGTTATATTATGGTTATTCTTTGTTGTTGGTTTCCCGTATTGTGTTGTGAAACTGTGTAGTGTTGATATTTTGGGGCCCTCTGTTATGTATTTCTTATTTCGGTTATCATATTAATTAGTTGTTTCCTATTTCATTATTGTTTATCTACTCATTTCCGTACAGGTTCATAGTGATAGTCTTGTCATAGTCTCGTAACTAGTTCGTCGAGGTTAGGGTTGGCACTTACAGAGTACATGGGATTGGCTGTACTTGTACTACATTTCTGAACTTCTTGTGCAGATCCCGAAGTTAGCCCATATGGTGAGTAGCGGAGATTGCTCGGGCACATTTTATCCAGAGACTAGATGTAGAATTGCGCAGTGTTCACAGAGTTTATGTACTTGTGACACTAGTTTTTGAGATTAGACTAGACAGTGTTGCTTTCAGATTATTATATTACAAAGTGTTTGTCTTAATTTCTTAATGTTTTGCTTTTGTATTGTTAAGTTGATTAACTTTTTAGCTAATGTTCGATTGCCTAGCAAGCGGATGTTAGGTGCCATCAAGGCCCCATGGTTGGGATCCCGGGTCGTTAAAAGTTGGTATCGGAGCACTAGGTTGCCTAAGTCTCATGAGCCATGAGCAAACTTAGTAGAGACTTGAGGATCGGTCTGGAGACGTATGTACTTATCTTCTAGATGCTATAAGGATTTAGGAAATTTCACTTTATTTCTTTAACTATTAGAGACTATGTTCTATCGCTGAGTTTGAATCATTATTCACTTATTCTCTCATAGAGGGTGAGGACACTTACGACATCCACAACTGCTTAGGAGCCGGAGACCCAGGTTGCAACCACTACCAGGGTTAGATGTCGGGGCTAAGGTAGAACTTGAGGAAGAGGTAGAGCTCAACCTAGACCACGAGCAGCAGCAACTGTTGTTGAGCTCAGATAGAGCAGGATGTTTCGATTCTTGTTCTAACCAAACTAGTAAGACCACCTCAGGTCCTAGAGAAGTTAATCGCTACCCCAGTGCTTCAGTACCTCTTTGTCTGCATGGTTTGTTTTACGAAGAGTATGGCACGTAACAGTTTGTTTCCTATCGCAAAACCATTTCTTAGACTGGGAGGAAGCCAGACTCCCGTTACACACACTCTAGAGAAGATGGCTCACGGGTATCAGACCTCAACAATACTTCTAGTTTGGGCAGTTCTGCTTGTTGTTGCTACATAAGCCTAGGGAGAGACCCACAATGTCAGATGAGGGGTTGCAGAGGTTAGACAAGTTCAATAAGTTGTTTTCCCTCACTCTAGTGTTTCACCTTCTGAGGACTCCTAGGATGTCTTGGACCATTATCATGAGTTATTACACAACATGGGTATAGTGGAGTCCAATAGAGTTGATTTCATAGTGATTCAGATACATGGTTCTGCCAAGAGGTGGTGGCTCAAGTGTATGTTTAGGCAGGCCAGCAGGTTCACCTCCTCTCACTTGGGCTCAACTCTCATATTTGTTTTTGGAGAACTTCATCCCTTTCACTTAGAGAGCGGAGTTCCATAGTCAATTTGAGCACCATCAGCAAGGTAGCATGACCGTTACACACTATTAGACAAAATTTCTAGGTCTATCATGCCATGTAGTTATCATGATCCCTACTGAGAGGTAGAAGGTGCAGAGGTTCATAGATGGCCTTACATATGGCATTAGGCTATAGATGGCCAGATAGACCAAGGATGATATTTCTTTTACGTGGGTAGTAGAGATCACCATGAGGATCGAGCGCATCAGGGGCCAGGCTATGGAGATGACCTCTGATAAGAGGCCCCGTCATTTTGGAGGATACAGTGGTGCCTCGCCCAAAGGAAGGTTCTTTTGTGTGGAGGCCATCCTATCAGGCTAGTTACTTCACGTAGTCATGGTACTGATGGACCTCGTTCCGAGCAGCTAGCATTTAGTGCAACTTTACCTCCCATTAGTGCACAGCCAATTCAAAGCAAACATGGTGGTTATTCGATTCATTAGGGTTAGTCTCTCATTCTGCAGCCACGCCAGTCAAGAGAGTGTTTTGAGTGTGGAGGCGATGGTCTTATCAAGAGGTATTGTCCCAAACTTCATAGCAGTATACAACACCAGGGTACTCGTACCGAGATTCCGGCATCGGTTGCTCCACCATACGCACAACCAGCTAGAGGCTGGGGTAAGGTAGCCAGAGGTAGAGGTCAGATAGTTAGAGATGAAGGCCAGTCAGTGAGATGTCTTACGAGAGTAAGAGGTCAGGTTGGTGGAGCTCAACCTCGTTATTATGCATTTCTAGCTTGACTTGAGGCGGAGTCATCCGGATATAGTTATTACGAGTATAGTCTCAGCCTATCATAGAGATGCTTCCTTGTTGTTTGATCCTAGTTGTACACATTCTTATGTTCCTTCATATTATTTTTTGCATTTGAGTATGCATCGTGATTCTCTTTATGTTCCTGTTTCTATGTCTATGACGGTTGGGGATTCCATAATAGGTGATCGGGTGTACAAGTCTTGTATTGTTACTATTAATGGTATCGATATTGTAGTTGATCTTATGTTGTTCGATATGGTGGATTTTGAGGTGATTCTTGGTATGGAATGGTTGTCACTATATCACGCTATCTTGGATTGCCATGCAAAGACTATGACTTTATCCATGTTGGGGTTGCCTAGATTTGAGTGGAGGGGGACACCTAGTCACTCCACTAGTAGGGTGGGTTCATATTTGAAGGCTCGACATATGGTAGAGGAGGAGTGTTTGGCCTATTTGGCTTATATTCGTGATTTTAGTGCGGAGGTTCTTTCTATGGATTTGGTACGGGTCCTGAGTGAGTTTCCTGAGGTGTTTCATACAAATTTGGTGAGTATGCAACCCGATAGGGATATCGACTTGTTCATTTATTTTGTTACGGGCACTCAACCCATTTCTATTCCACGGTACCATATGGCTCCAGCTGAGTTGAATGATTTAATGGATAAGTTGCAGGATTCGCTTGAGAAGGGGTTCATCAGATTGAGTGTTTCACTTAGGGGTGCACTAATGTTATTTGTTAAGAAAAAGTACTGATTGATGAGGATGTGCATAGATTATTGGAAGTTGAACTAGGTCACTATCAAGAACAAGTATCCATTGTTGAGGATTGATCGTTTATTTGACCAGCTTCAGGGTGCCGAGGTGTTTTCCAGGATTGATTTAAGATCTGGCTACCTTTAGGTGAAGATTGGGGCATCATATGTCCCTAAGATAACTTTTAGGACTCAATTTTGTCACAACGATTTCTTGATGATGTCATTCGGCTTGACTAATTCCCGACAACCTTTATGGACTTGATGAACCGAGTGTTCAAGCCTTATCTGGATTCCTTCGTGATTATCTTCATTGATGATAGTTTTGCTTACTTCTTCAGTCGAGAAGAGCATGAGCAGCACCGACGCTAATGCTTCAAACTTTGAAGGATCATCAATTGTATCCCGAGTTTTCAAAGTGTGAGTCCTGGTTAGACTTGATTGCCTTTTTTGGTCATGGGGTGTCGTACGAGGGTATCAAGGTGGATCATACGAAGATTGAGGCAGTTCAGAACTGGCCTAATCCTACTTCATCTATAGAGATTTGAAGCTTCTGGGTAGCTTACTATCATCGGTTCTTGGAGAGCTTTTCATCTATGTCTGCCCTATTGACCAAGTTCACCTAGAAGGGTGCTCTTTTTATATGGCCCGACAAGTGTGAGGCGAGATTTTAGAAGCTCAAGACTGAATTCACTATAGCCCTAGAGGTTGTGTGTAATACCTCGGAAAATTTCGAAGTACTTAAGCGCTATTAAGAAAGTTGTTGTGCGCTAGTTATATTATTTTGTGAGTGGATGAGGACTATTAATATGATGTATATGAATTGGATATGATAATAAGTGAACTATGCATATTATAAGTGATGTGGGGTCTAAGGAGAGCCCTAAGTCCAAGTCGAGTTGGAAATTACATTATAGGATAAAAGATTCAAATGAGTACTCACAAGACCAAATGTTGGACGAGCATATCTACATATATATATAGAGTTATGTGATGGATAACCTATCAAATTAAACCTCTTTGATTCTAGTTTCTAATACTTCTAACCGTTCGTCATTTGGACACTGCTACAAGATGTTATGACCATATTACTAAAGGCTGGCAGAATGCAATTCTGCGACCAATCCTGTGACCGCAGAATCATTCTGCGAGCCGGAAAGTGGTTATGCGACCGCAAAATGGTCGCAGACCTGTCCAGTGAAGCCCATTTCTGGGCATCAATTTTTTGGTGCATTGTGCGACCCGCATACCAATTGTGCGGTCCATTATGCGACCACAAACCTGAGTTCGGAGGGTTAATTTTCCTATTTTCATAACCCGACCCCATTTTGATAAATAGCCTTTGGGGCTTATTTTGGGGTGTTTTTCTGAGGGTTTTAGAAAGAGGTAAGAGCATTGTAGAGAGATAAGGAGGAAACCTAACATTCTAATCATCCAATCTTGCACCAATCCTCAAGAATCCAGGAAGCCAATCATAATATCTTCATCTAAGAGGTAAGATTCAAACTCATAGTCTTCAATTTCGAGTTTGGGGTAAAAGATTGGTGATTAGGAGTATGATTCTTGGGTGTAGGAGTATTATGTACATATTCTTAATCACCAATCTTTTACCCCAAACTCGAAATTGAAGACTANTTAGGAGTATGATTCTTGGGTGTAGGAGTATTATGTACATATTCTTGTACCAATAAGATTTGTGGGAAGATTGTTGAGCTCAAATAAGTAAAGATTGGGTTATGGAATGAAGGAAATCTTGTAGAAGAACCTTGTAGCCAAATTTGCACACCTAGTGTTTGATAAAATGCTCAAATGAGCTAAAACCATGAATATCTTCCTAATTTGCGTTCAATTTTATTATGTTTCAAAATAGATTGGGATTTCTAGAATTTCTGAAACATTGTAGTAACTAAAGGAAAGCTTAAAGCGAGGTATGTTGGCTAAACCTCCTTCCTAGAATTGAATTCTATGATGTTCTTGTAAGTCCTGAGTTATTCTTTATAAATCAACTATTCCGAATAAACTTTGTGTTGAAAGGTATATGTTTAAAATGTGTTCTGGATGCTCTTATCATATGATATTATCCTTCGGGAATGTGTTCAAAGTATTTGTTGGGTATAAAAATGCTATGACTCCAAGTAGTGTTTCAAGTGAAGGCTATTATGCCAAATTGTGTAAGAAGTCTCAATATGCTTAAGCCTCTTAATTGCTCATAGGTGTACTAAAAGTCGTGATTAGAGATTCTTTGTTATCGATAATCTATAAAGATGCTTGAAACTGAAAGTAGTGAGTTGGGGATATAAAGTATGAACACCGTGCCAAGAATGAAAGTTATACTAGTGGCCAATAGCGCCAACGAAATGAAATGATGTGTGAAATATTATGAAATGAGCCTTGCTTCAACTATTCCAAATTGACTCCGAAAATAGAATTATCCAAAAGCTTATGTACTCAAGTGTCACGACCCAAACCGATGGGCCGCGGCGGGCACCCGGTACCTTACTCAACCGAGTACCAATGTAACGTATCTTTTCCTATCATGATATCATAAGTAAATGAGATATAAAGGCTACCGTAGGATAACTATATTAAAACATGTAATACGAACTTATACATAAGACATACGGGCCTGTAAGACCCAAATGATTACTCGTACACTAAACATAGGCCGACAAGGCCATAGAATCTATTGCGTACATGACATATGTCTACAAGCCTCTAAGAGTACATAACCATCACAAGGTCAGGATAGGGCCCCCGACATACCAGTCAATACATGTCTAAATCATACTAACCAAATAAGCCACTCTAGAGCAAATGGAGAACACCAACATCTTCCGCTGAGTTGATAGCCTACTTAGAGGACTCTCAACCTATCTATTGGGACCTGTAGGCATGAAACACAGCATCCCCAGGAAAAAGGGACATCAGTACAAATAATGTACCGAGTATGTGAGGAATGAAAATCAGTAAACAATAGACATGAGAGAAACATGGAGTAAAAGACTCAACATGTATATCTGAATAGCTCTGTGAATCATTTAGTATTATAATGTCATGCATATGCGTATAAATGTCATGTCGTGCATAGCTACATGTGTTCGTAACATCATCAAGCCTCCGAGGGCATCGCATCATATCATCTCGGCCACTGCGGGTAAAATCATCAACGTATACTAGCTGATCAGGTGGTGGTGAGTATATAACGCCGTAACCATTTTCCATATCCCATATACATATTTATACATATATATACGCGTGTATAACTCCATCTGGTCATGGGTCAACGTGCATGTATAAATGAATGTAATGCATAAAAAATATGTTAATAAAATCTTTCAGAATGTCATAAGTACATTATGCCTCTGATTAATATCATGAAATAAAATTTATCAACTTACGTATTTTCTGAGACCCATGAATAGAAGATGTAATAATAAGACACATATTCAAGAACATAGGCACCGCTAATACTTCTATGAATTGAGTCATTTATGGAAGTTGTGCATTTCCTCGTTTCGTTTTTATCTAATGGATCATGCCAGAAAGAAAGAAGGGATAGCCTTAACATACCTGAACCGATTCTCTTGGCGATCCCTCTAACACATGTCTTTTTGCGACAAAACACGTGACGACAAGATCGTAGTAGGAAAAATCCGTATGATATTCTTGAGAAAGATTGCACTGTACTCCCTTTTAATTGCAAAATCTCACGTTGCTTAAGATGTTATGAAATCTTGTTGAATTTCCATGAAAGCTTATTGAAGATGCTAAAATTATCACGTTGATTTGAATTTATTACACACATGATTTGCTGAAGACCTCACATTTACTCATCATAAGCATGATGCAAAATTGAGTTCCTCTAACTCAACTCTTCCACATCTATATCTCTTACCAACCGTCTTTCTGGATGTAGGTATTGTTGTATTACGAATATAATAGAATTTAGGAATTTGAATTTCTACGACTTATCTCTACCACACGATCTAGAGTAAGAAGAAAGAGTGACAGTCCTAAATGCCCTATAGCCTCCTACTTATAAGTGTGGTTCACGACACACCCATAAACAAGACTCTACTAGACACGGCTTGTAGACTCCCTAGGACATAACCTGGCTCTGATACCACTTTTGTCAAGACCCAAGCCGATGGGCCGCGACGTGCACCTGGTACCTTACTAAACCGAGTACCAACATAACGTATCTTTTCATATCATTCTATCATAAGTAAATGAGACAGAAAGGTTACCATAGGATAACTATAACAAAACATGTAATACCAACTTATACATAAGACATACGAGCCTATAAGACCCAAATGATTACTTGTACACTAAACATAGGCCGACAAGGCTATACAATTTATTATGTACATGACATATGTCTACAAGTCTCTATGAATACATAACCGTCGTATGGTCGGGACAGGTCCCCGGCATACTAGTCAATACATGTCTAAATCATGCTAATCAAATAAGCAACTCCGGAGAAAATGGAGCGCATTAACATCTTCCGCTAAACTGATAGCGTACTTGGAGGACTCTCAACCTGTCTATTGGGACCTGCGGGCATGAAACGCAATGTCCCCAGGCAAAAGGGATGTCAGTACAAATAATGTACTAAGTATGTAAGGAATGAAAATCATTAAACAATAGACATGAGAGAAACATGGAGTAAAACACTCAACATGTATATCTGAATAGCTCTATAAATCACTTAATGTTATAATGTCATGCATATGGGTATAAATAACATGTCGTGCATAGGTACATGTGTTCATAATATCATCAAGTCTCTAAGGGCATCCCATAATCTCATCTCGGCCACTGCGGGCAAAATCATCAACGTATACTAGCGGATCAGGTGGTGGTGCATAACTAATGCCGTAACCTTTTCCCATATCCCATATACATATTTATACATATATATACGCGTATATAATGCCATCTGGTCATGGGTCAATGTGCATGTATAAATGAATGTAATGCATAAATAATATGTTAATAAAATCGTTTGGAATGTCATAAGTACATTATGCCTCTGATAAATATCATGAAATAAACTTTATCAACTTACGTATTTTATGAGACCCATGAACAGAAGATGTATTAATAAGACACATGGGAATTCAAGAACATAGGCACCGCTAATACTTCTATGAATCGAGTTATTTATGGAAGTTGTGCATTTGCTCGTTTCGTTTGTATCATATGGATCATGCCAAAAAGAAAGAAGAGATAGCCTTAACATACCTGAACCGATTCTCTTAACGATACCTCTAACATATGTCCTTTTGCGACAAAACACGTGACGACAAGATCGGAGTAGGAAAATATCCGTATGATATTCTTGAGAAAGATTGCACTGTATTCCCTTATAATTGCAAAATCTCACGTTGCTTAAGATACTATGAAATCTTGTTGAATTGCCATGAAATATTGTTGAAGATGCTAAATTTCTCACTTTGATTTGAATTGGTGAAGTTCTTGCATTGCTTATATGATATATAATTTGCAGATGCATATTAGAATGGTTTTAACGTTACTTATGTAGCTTGTTCATGAATTTGAGATATCTTATATATGGATGTGGGCCCACTTTATGTGGTGGCTTAACCACATAATCCAAATGCCTTAATCTTGCCACATAGTCCATGATGACTTAAAAGACATAAAGCTTTGGGTGGCTTGCTGCCACGTGGGGTTTTTGATTTATCTAAAGATTTTAATTAATCTCCCACTAAAAATTCATAATTACCCAATTATCCACATAATTAAGAATTATCTCAAATTACTTAAAATACTAATCACTTTTATCACACTTTATAAATCTTGCTATCATGGTCATGTGGTACCCTGTATGTCACTAGTCCAAAAATGTCGGGTGTTATAGCTCGGACCGCATTCTATCCCAAATTGAAAACCTTCAACGAAACTCATTCTCTTTGATTTGTTTACCCTTTAATCTTCAAGGCACTTACTTATCGCCCATTATAAATAGCATAAATGCTTATAACCAAAAAATAATAATCTTATTCCCGAGTCTGCGTCGATTAACTTACGACAAAACTTTGATGTATGAAAATGCGGGATTGGGATGTAACATCTCAATTCCAAGCTTATATCAATTTACATATGGCGTACTTCCACGTACGAAAACATGGGGTGTAACATTAAGTCATGTCCAAATGTGGTTATTCAAACTAATGCTATGCATTGTAAGTATTTCCAATATGTTTTGAGGTCTTACATAATCGTGATTTGAAATAGTGTATTCCCCTTTTGGGGAAAAGTATTTCAAGAATAAATGGTGTGTTACTCGTTTATGATTTTAACTTGTGCTTCGATTGCCAATCATTTTACTCAATTTCTTGGAAAGAAATCTATTGTGTTTAAAGTCTTCATTGCCAATGAACCTAAAGTTGTGATTTCCGGAATATTGTATATGTTGATATTTATGATGATGATCCATGAAAAGAAAGATATGAAAGTTTGGAATATGAAATACGGCAATTGTTCCATGAATGAAAATTCATATGTATGGACAAGAGAGTCAATGAAATAATAATATTGTAAGTGGTTGAAAGTACGGATTAAGTGATATATGGTGTTAAAGGTTATGAGATGTACGTATTTGTAGCCCTTCCAGGGTAGGGGTAAGGCTATGTACATCCTACCCTCCCCAAACCCCACTTGTGGGATTATACTGGGTTGTTGTTGTTGTATGGTGTGAAAGGTTATGAGATGTACGTATTTGAACTTTTGTTTCCAATGAGTTATAAGCCCCTACGTTCTTGCAAGTAAAGACTATGATGTTCCTAAATGTTCTAAATGCTCTTAGTGTTCTATGATCATCCATGGCAAGTACAAGTAAGTGATAGTATGAATATGAAATGTGGTCGTTGCCTGAATGAGAATTATGAAGTATTGTATGTTCCAATGGTTTCAATTATAATTGTATGCTTCTGAAATAATGTAAGTAAATGACTTCGATTGTTAAGTCCCCAAGAGTCATGAACCTAGAGAATGACCTCAAGAGGTCAAGGGAGTGAATAATGAGATGGAAGGTATATGTCCTTTGTTAAATGATGATCAACCTTAAGAAAAGGAATTAGGCCCATATGCCATTGAAATCGACTAATTGATTTACTATGCATGTGCTAATGTAATGAGTTGTGTTTCTCCATGATGAGCATGAACATGAAGTATTCCAATGATATGAGAAATTATGACCTTAAATGTAATGACAAACTATGTCGCTTTGCATTTATAAATGGTATTGTGATTGGGATCACATCTCCACCCGCATACATTGGGGTGAGGCGGCAAGGCCGCTTTGTGTATAGTTTTAGTATTGTGGAATACACCTCCACCCGCATGTATTGGGGTGAGGCGGCGTGACCTCTTTGTGTAGGGATTGTAGTATTGTGGAATATACCTCCACTCGCATATATTGGGGTAAGGCAGCATGTCCGCTTTGTGTAGGGATTGAGGTATTGTGGAATACACCTCCACCCGCCTATATTGGGGTGAGGCGGCAAGACTGCTTTGTGTAGGGATTGTGGTATTGTGATAAACCTCCACCCGCATATATTTGGGTGAGGCAGCAGGGCCACTTTGTGTAAAGAGATTGTGGTATGGTGATACACCTCCTCCCACATATATTGGGGTGAGGCGGCAGAGCCACTTTGTGTAGAGATTGTGGTGTCGTGATACACTTCCACCCGCATATGTTGGGGTGAGGCGGCAGGGCCGCTTTTTGTGAAGGTGGTTATAAAGGATCCCCGACTTAATATCTATACGTTTGAATGGAAGATCTTAACAAATTTGCTTGACGTTAATGACTATATAATCCCTTTTATTGTTTCCATGATTCATCATATTCATGTTGTATTTCCAAGCCCTTGAATTGGTGTATTTGTATTGTGTAAGTGAACACGGTGAACGGTCTATGAAATGCACATGTGTATTGTATAGGCGATATTGGGAATGGTCTATGATACGCATAGGTGTATAATATGATATGTGAACACTGAGGACGGACTATTAAATGTATATGTGTAAACTAAGGGAGGAAGGTGCGACTTTCATTGGCCTTATTTGTACATGTTGTTACAATTACATTATATTATGTATTCCACATATAGTTTATATGGTTCAGTTAATGCTAGAAGATGTTTAGAATGAGGCAAGTATAGTAAGACTTGAAATGTGATTCTATGTGATATTTTGTAGTTTCTTGATGTACTTGATTTGCCTCTTATTTGAGTTGTCGTATTTTCATATGTTGTTTTCACTGCCTTACATATGAGTACTATTCCACATGTACTCACGTCCCTTTTGCCAGGGGCGCTGCATCTTTTAATGGATGCAAGTATACTTCTACAGGATGATATGGACCTTTGATAGGGATCTTGTTCACTACTCAGCTTATGGTGAGCCCGCTACAGTTCTATAGGGTGTTTGGGTCTAATTAATTTTATGTATATAGGTATCTATTGTCATAGAAGCTCCATGTACACTGTGGGTCATGTAATTAAAGATTTGAGTTTTGTCATTTATTTATGTTCACAATATTTATAACTATTTATAGAGCTGTGTAACCACCATGAGAAAGCAAATATGGGCCATTGAGCCAAGTGTACTCAGTATGAAAGTCAAGATCTAAATATGTTATGGTAAATCATGCATGTGTAGTGATGAGAGGTTAATGTTAATTAGGCTTGCTCGACTGGGTTTACTCGGTTAAGCGCCGGTCGCGCTCCTCGATTTCGGGGCCTGACATTGTTTTTCTACAAATTCAGGACCATACAATGTGTATTGTGATTTATCGCGTATTGGACATGGCGCAGTATATTGGGGTGAGGCGGCATTACCTCTTTGTGTAGGGATTCTGGTAATGTGGAATACACCTCCACCCGCATATATTGGGATGAGGCGGAATGACCGCTTTGTGTAGGGATTGTGTGGAATACACCTCCACCCGCATATATTGGGATGAGACAGCATGACCGCTTTGTGTAGGGATTGTGGTATTGTGATACATCTCCACCCGCATATATTGGGGTAAGGCAGCATGACTGCTTTGTGTAGGGATTGTGGTATTGTGATACACCTCCACCCGCATATATTGGGGTGAGGCGGCAAGGCCACTTT
>AWOL01S0005060.1:21372-37008 GCA_000715115.1 Nicotiana otophora
GCTTTGTGTAAGGATTGTGGTATTGTGATACACCTCCACCCGCATATATTGGGGTGAGGCGGAAGGGCCACTTTGTGTCTGGATTGTGGTATGGTGATACACCTCCACCCACATATATTGGCGTGAGGTGGCAGGGCCGTTTTGTGTAGAGATTGTTGTATCGTGATACACCTCCACCCGCATATGTTGGGGTGAGGCGGCAGGGCCGCTTTGTGTGAAGGTCGTTATAAAGGATCCCCGACGTAATATCTATAAATTTGAATGGAAGCTCTTAATAAATTTGCTTGGCGTTAACTGCTATCTAAGCCTTTTTATTGTTACTGTGATTCATCGTATTCATCTTGTATTTCCAAGCCCTTGAATATGTGTATTTATATTGTGTAAGTGAACACTTTGAATGCTCTATCAAACACACAGGTGTATTGTATAGGTGATATTGTGAACGGTCCATGAGACGCATAGGTGTGTAATATGATATGTGAACACTAAGGACGGTCTATTAAATATATATGTGTAAAATAAGGAAGGAAGGTGCAACTTTCATTGGCCTTATTTGTACATACTGTTGCAATTACATTATATTATGTATACCATATATAGTTCATATCGCTCAGTTAATCCTAGAAGATGTTTAAAATGAGGCAAGTATAGTAAGACTTGAAATGTGATTCTATGTGATGTTTCGTAGTTTCTTAATCTACTTGATTTGACTCTTATTTGCGTTACCGCATTTTCATATGTTGTTTTGACTGCCTTACATACGAGTACTATTCCACATATACTCACATCCCTTTTTCCAGGGATGCTGCATCTTTTAATGGATGCATGTATACTTCTACAGGATGATATGGACCTTTGATAGGGATCTTCTTCACTACTCAGCTTATGGTGAGCCCGCTACAGTTCTAGTGGGTGTTTGGGTCTAGTTCATTTTATGTATATAGGTATCTATTGTCATAGAAGCTCCATGTACATTGTGGGTCATGTAATTAAAGATTTGAGTTTTGTCATGTATTTATGTTCACAGTATTTTCGGCTATTTATTGAGTTTTGTAACCACCACGAGATTGAAAATATGGGCCATTGAGCTAAATGTACTAAAGATGAAAGTCAAGATCTAATTATGTTATGGTAAATCATGCATGAGTAGTGATGAGAGGTTAATGTTAATTAGGCTTGCTCGACTGGGTTTACTCGGTTGAGCACCAGTCGCGCTCCTCGATTTCGGGGTGTGACAAACTTGGTATCAGAGCCTGGTTAGGGGTCCTAAGGTGTCATAGAGCTGTGTCAGTAGAGTCCCTCTTATCGGTGTGTTGTCGGCCACACTTATAATAGGTAGGCTACAACGACATTTAGGAAATGTTTCTCTTCTCCTATCCTCGATCGTGCGTTAAGGCTCCAAGTTAGTCTCGGAGTTCCCTGGTTAATACCAAGGAATGTTGCACATCGTGCTACGAAATGAGAAAGGCCTAAGGATTAAAGGAATGATGCAAATGACAGGCATAATGTGTAAGGTGCCCAATTTACCTTGTAATGGAGGAAGGAAAAGTTAAGGATACGACAAAGGTAAGTAAGGTTATACAGTTGGCCTCGAGAGTCATAGTTGTTGATTTCATGTATATGGTGCAATGTGGTGTTATCTATCTATTGTTTTGGATTGTTTCTCGGATTCTCTGACAGGTAGATAGGCCCATTTACAGGGGAAACTTTGCCGAAATATTTAAGAATTTGTGAAAATAGCTAAATTTGTAAGGGCCATCAGTAAGTTGAGATTTCTAAACGGAAGTATAAGACCCATGTAGTCATAAGTGCCTATGTATAATAATTAGAGGTAAAAGGATGGTAACTCTATTATTAGAAGTGACTTTTAAAACATTCAAGGACGAATGTTCTTAAGTGGGGGAGAATGTAACGACCCGGCCGGCCATTTATGTATTTTTGCCTTGTTTCCCTCATTTGATGCTTTACATATGTGTTTTTATGATTATCTGACCTGCAGGGGATGGTTAGTTTGGTTTCGGAGGAGTTTTAGATTTAATTGGGACACATAGTCCGTTAGCTGGAGGCTTAAGTTGTAAGCGTTGGCCGAAGATTGAGTTTTTTTGTATATCACCCAAGAATGGTGCTTTGAGGGTTCCAATAAGTTTGTAAGGTGATTTTAGACTTAGGTTTATGGCCGGATTATGATTTGGGGTTTTCTAGGTTGATTTGGTTCTATTTGGCAAAAATTAGTAAGTTGAAGGTTTATAAAACTTATAGGTTTGACCAGGAGTTGACTTTGATGATATGAGGTTCGGATTGTGGTTCCTGGAGTTGGAATAGTTTCATCGTGTCATTTGGGACTAGAATGTAATATTTGAGGTCATTCCGAATTTTTTAGGCATATTCAACGTAAGTTTTGAATTTGGAAATTTGGATTAGTTCCTTATGTTCAAATTGAAGTGCAATTCGTGGTTTTGATGTTGTTTGGTATGATTCGAGGCGTCGAGTAGGTCCATGTTATGTTTTTGGATTGGTTGGTGTGTTTGAACAGGGTCCCGCGGGCCTCGGGTGTGTTTTAGATTTATTTCAGATCAGTTTGAGTTATGCTGGCATTGCTGAAGAATGCTGAGTCTTGTGTTTTCGCATCTACGGAAATGTGGTCGCAGTATACGAAGCCGCATAAGTAGATGATGTTACACAGAAGCAGACTGGGTTGGAGGCAAGGGCAAGACTGCGGATGTAGAAGTTGGAATGTAGAAGCGATTTCGCAGAAGCGGTAGGAGGACTGTAGACGTTGTTGGTAAGGGAATAAGCCATTCTCGTATCTCCAATCAATATTGCGCAAATGCGACATTTTGGACCGCAAATGTGGAATCAATGGACAGTCTATTATATTTTGAGGGTTTATCATTTTTCATTATTTAGAGTTGTAGAGCTTCGCTATGTGCTATTTTTGGAGGGATTTTACAACAATTGAAGGGGTAAGCACACTAATGGATTTTGGTGTTAGATATTAATTATCCATAGATTATTACACCTAGTTTATGTCAATTAAAGGTGGAATTTGGTGGTTTTTGATTATGGTTTTGGAGAGTGGAAATTGACAATTTGAGATTTGGATTTGGATGAAACACACATATTTCGACTCGTAGTGGAATATGTGTTCGGGATTTGTGAGTTTTGTCAGGTTCTAGGTTGCGGGCCAGGGCTGACTTTGTATAATTTCATCAAAACCTTAGCTATACTATTTGGGGTTGCTTTCTATGGCTTCTATTGATATTACAAAGTTGTTTTGGCTAGATTCGAGCCATCTGGAGATTGATTCATGCGGGGAGGGCTTTCTACAGTACGGATTTAGCTTGCTTGAGGTAATTATCTTACCTAAACTTGGTTGAGACACCAGTTGCCCGAGTTATTAGTGAAAGCTACATGCTATGGGTGGAGCACATGTGAGAGGATTGAGCCCATGTGCGTATACTAGGGTATTATCCATGCTCGGGTAATGTTTAGGCAATTATGTTCCTTGAATCTATTGCTACACTTCATGTTATCATACTTCTTATGTTGTATTCCCTTCGTGAGCTATTTGGAATCATATTAGAGATTATTTGTTGATTGATCTCCTATTCAAATGTGTTAGTTGCTATTCTTGTGGCATAATCACCTGACTAGAACTGTGGTAGCACACTTCGCACATTCTTACTATAGTATGTCATTTATATCAGTCCATGAGTATGTAAATTGATATGCATTGTTCATGTACATGTATCTTTGTATGTGCTTTATGTGTGATATGGATTGGGTTGATAGCATGTGAGTAGTCTGTGCACACCTGAGTTATGTTAGCACGTGAGTTGTCAGTACAGTGTGTGGATAAGGATGGATAAAGATCCATCCCCTAGGGTCACCCTCTCATGTTTGTCTCTTGATGGTGTGCATGTAATAAGAGGAAAACTGGCCATTGTGTGTTTTGGTTATTTAATTTTTCTCGACTTGCAGTTTCCTTGGATGTACACATGTTTTATTCACATATCTTCTCTATATGCTAGATCAGGAATGTATACATGACTTACTTTTGCATATCTTCTCTATATGCTGGATCATTAACTAAAATAGAGCATGTTCGCTTTTTTGTGCACCGGGGCTCTCTCTGATTTATGACTTGATGATGTTATTGCTATATACTTGAGAGATTTATGAACTATACGGGTTATTAGCAAGTATTATTAATAATTCTTGTCTTTATTACCTCGCCAAGGTTAGTTATGATACTTTTTGAGTACATGGGGTCGGTTATACTCATACTATACTCTACACTTAATTGTGCAAATCCAGATATTGGACCGCACCATGGGTAGTTGTGTTTTGTTGCGAAGAATTGAAAATAGACGACGTAGAGCTACATTTCCACCGCAAACCTTGGAAACTCTTTTCATTTTAGTATTGTTGTCTTTCTTTCAGATAGTATCGTTATTTTGGTATTCCAGACATGTATCTCTATGTTATAGCTCGTGACTTAGTGTTTACCAGTTCTGGGAGATTTGTTATGTATCAGCGCAGTTATTTTGTGTTATTGGCTTTAGACCTATAATATTCTCGTTATTTCTATTATCTAGTACAACTCTTATTATGTTTGGCTTCTCTAGAAAGTAAGTTAGGCACCATTATGAAGGGCTGTGTTGGTGTTCCCAATGTTGATGGGTTGAGAGAGTTGATCCTTGAGAAGGCTCACAGTTCATGGTATGACATTCACTCAGGTGTTACAAAGATGTACCGTGATTTGAAAAATCACTACTGGTGGCGAAAGATGAAGAAATATATTGTTGGTCATGTCTCTCGGTGTTTGAATGTCAACAGGTAAAGTATGAGCATTAGAAACCAGGTGGGTTGACTCAAAGATTTGAGAGACCGGAGTGTATGTGGGAGTGCATCACTATGGACTTTGTGCTATGCTTACCATGGACCTTGAGGAAATATGATGTTGTATGGGTTATTGTGGTCCGGTTGACTAAGTCCACACACTTTATTCTGGTGATGACATCGTATTCTTCGTAGCGGTTGGCTCAGATTTACATCTAGGAGATTATCCGTCTGAAGGGTGTGCCCATTTTTATTATTTATGACTGGGGCATGCAATTCACATCACACTTTTTGAGAGATATGCAGCGTGAGTTGGGCACGCAGGTCGAGTTGAGTAACGTGTTTCATCCTTTGACGGACGCATATTTTGAGCGTACTTTTATATACTGGAGGATATATTGCGAGCATGCTTTATGGATTTCAAGGGTCGGTGGGACCAGTTCTTACCTCTAGCAGAGTTTACCAACAAAAATAGTTATCGGTCTAGCATCCAGATGGCTCCATACGAGGCCTTATATGGGTAGGCAATGTCCTTCTCCGGTTAGTTGGTTTGAGCCTGGTGGGGCTATTTGTTAGGCAGAGATTTGTTCTGTGATGCTTTGGAAAAGGTTAAGGTGATTCAGGAGAGACTTCATATAACTTAGTCCCGACAATAATTATTAACGATACTTGCTAATATCCTGATCAGTTCATAAATCTCACAAGCGCACAACAATACTATTATCATCTCATAACGCAAAGCCATAAACATGTTAGTTACAATACTTTCATAGTACATGGGGTCGGTTGTACTCATACTACACTCTGCACTTAATTGTGTAGATCTAGGTGTTGGATCGAGCCGCTAGTAGCTTTGTTTGTTTGAGTAGATGAGGTAGAGTGGCATTTCAATCGCATACCTTGGCATCTCTTTTCATTTTTGTACTATTGTCTTTCTTTCATATAGTATTGTTATTTTTGTATTCCACACTTGTATATCTATTTTAGAGCTCATGACTCTGTATTTACAAGTTCTAAGGGATTTGTTATGTATTGACGCAGTTCTTTATGTTATTGACTTAGACTTGTATTAATATTTTTAGCAAATATACTACTAGGTTATTACCCTAATAGCTATTATATATAAAAAATCCCCAACTGGGTAAAAATTACAAAATGTTTAAATAATCTACCAACAAAGCAAAGCAGAAGTAACATAATAATGATGGAAACTACAAGGCTAGTAATTTGAAGCATCCAAGTGTTGTTGACGATTGTGAATGTACACACCAGTTGCCAACAATTTGTTGTAGAACCTACAAAGCTCTCACCAGGCTCCATTTGTTGCAATCCAAGGAGTAGGTATGTTTAAATCCAGTAGTTGTCTAGCAAAGCATTTTGGACATTGTGTTCTTGGGGCTGAAAATTCCAGCATCATTGTTGATACATTGAGCATGAATTTGAGATGCATACTTACTAGAGACAGAGTTGCCCGCTTGATACATGAAGACAATATAGTGTCTTTTCATTTCCATATTGAGCATGCATGCACACTAATACCACTGGATAATGATATGACACTATACTGTCAATACCAAAAAAATAGATGGAAGCAGTAGTTTTCCTTGTATTTCATGTGAGTAGGCATTCTCAGTTTGATATACTGGTACCTATAAATAATACCCAAAGTGGTTGTTCATGTGCAGCCATATAGTGTGTATAATTGCAATCACATTTAGTATAATTCGTATCTATGAGATGGCTGCTTGACTCCATGGTTCTGTATGGTGTTACACCACCCCCAGACTGATCATGATAACATGCTAATACCATTGAGAGATGGTCTAACATCACACAAGTAATACACAGTAGTCAAGCTCAGGCCGTGTGATAACTGTCTGTGTATGTGCATCTGATTGATGTCCAAGTCAAATTGCTTGTGATGTAAAGCAGGATAACTTCTGTTTTTCTAATCATGACTTGTACTAATATCTATGTTGTTTCTGTGTATGTACAGCAAATTGTTGACCACTCCGATCGGATTGAAAATGATCTGTGTAGAATGATTGTGTTGTCATCTGTGTTGCTGATATTTGGTTGTTGTAATGTGCTGAGAGACTCCGATAATGAGCATTGCAATATGCTAAAACCTCTGGGAGTTGATGCTAGCACCAATATGCATTAAAATTTCTCAGAGGAGCAGCAAACATATGTTGTGTTCAAATAATATTCTACTGATTAATTGTACTATCAACACCCCTCTGTATACATGCCAAAGCAGTCTTATATTGTCTATGAACTCATTACTCAGGTATCTACACCCTTCAAGCATTGTGTATATAGGCCCAGTAGAGTGAGAGAAGATAGCTATAACCAAACAAATATGTCACAGTTTTCTGAACATGTCATCCTCTGGGAAGCAGCAAACATTTTAAATCATTCCCACACAGCACAAGACAGTGGCAACTTCAACTAGCAGCTAGAAATTGAAGACCAATAGATTTTGTGGTTGTTCTCTGTGCAAAAGCAGTGCAGGTTGAGCCTCTATTCTTTGCTTCAGTTTTCTGATCCTGTTATTGATACCTGCAACATGAAACAAGCAAGTTAGGGTGTAAAATTGTGCTCCCATGATTTTTGTGTGTGCTGATAACTTTGATGATGCTGAGGGATGTTGTTGGTGCTGGATTATGACCCTCTTGTTGGTTATTTTCAAGTCATTCCCACAAAGCACTAAGTATTGGCAACTCCAACTGGCATAGAAATACTGGTTCTGCTGAAGGTAAATCAGTTCTTGATTGTTTTATGTGCAGAAGCAGTGTTGGTTGATCATTCTGCTATAGCCAGGCATATTACAGTCACCACTACTCTGGTATCTGCACTCTTCAAGCATTGGGTTTGTAATCCCAGTAGAGTGAGAGAAGACAGCTATAACCAAACAAATATGGCACAGTTTTCTGAACTTGTCATCCTCTGGGAGGCAGCAAACATTTTAAATCATTCCCACAAAGCACAAGGCAGTGGAAACTTCAACTAGTAGCCAGACATTGAAGACCAATCAATTTTGTGATTGTTCTCTATGAAAAAGCAGTGCAGGTTGAGCCTCTATTCTTTGCCTCAGTTTTCTGATCCTGTTATTGATACCTGCAACATGAAACAACCAAGTTAGGCTATAAAATTGTGCTCCCGAGATTTGTATGTGCTAATAACTTTGATGATGCTGAGGGATGTTGTTGGTGCTGGAATGTGACTCTCTTGTTGGTTATCTTCAAGTCATTTCCACATAGCACTAAGAATTGGCAACTCCAACTAGAATAGTAATACAAGTTCTGCTGAAGGCAAATCAGTTCTTGATTGTCTTCTGTGCAGAAGCAGTGCTGGATGAGCATTATGCTGTAGCCAGGCATATTACAGTCACCTCTACTCGGGTATCTACACCTTTCAAGCATTATGTATATAAGCCCAGTAGAGTGAGATAAAATAGTTATAATTAAGAAAATATGGCATCCTTTGGTATCTGTATGAGACTTGTCTTTGCCTCAGTTTTCTGATCTTGTTATCCTGCAGAATGTAGCAAACAAGTTTATGAAATGTGTCCGTGCTCCCAGATTATTGCATCTACACCCTTCAGTTGGTATGTATTCGACCTGCAAGTTCAACATTTGTTATAACCTCATGCCAACATATTGTTGAGAGCAAAATGGTCACAACAGAAACCTGTTTAAAACCCTAGAGAGTGCAGAAACAATTTGACCATGCTATTGCCTCAGTTAGCTTACACTATTCAAGCATCTACACTCTTCAACTGGTGTATATCCTAGTAGAGTAAGAGAGACAAAAACAATTATCAAACCACTATGACTTTGTAGAGGCAGTGCAGGTCTTTGGTATCTGCAGCCAAACATTTACATGAGGTTGCAACAGATCCCCTATAGTCTGGTGTTGTGCAATGCTAGCTATAATTATAACCAACCAAGTATATACACCATACAAGTGAGAACAACTGTATGATTAGGAATGCTAGTTGGTGGAGTCTTACTAGCCTACTTTTCTTTGAGATCTTGCATGTATTGTTGAGACACCATAAATTCTAAGAAACAAGGCAAGGTTTTATATGTTGATGTCGTTAATTAGGTTCTCTTCTCTTCACAATCCTAATCCGAATGTTAGGAATTTGTGATTTTTCCATGTTGATCAGTTGTTTTCCTGCACTTGGCAATTCATTAAATGACTGAAATGTGTGTGTACCTGCAAAAGTGAAAGCTAGGTTAGCAAAAACGTCAACAACAATGTTCCCTTCCCTTAGTACATACTGAAAGACAACATTGTAGTTGTTCTTTATATGTTTGATCTTCCTTACTTTAGCACCTATACACCAAGGAATATTCGCCATCAATTATCTTCCTCATTACTAAGGAATCAGTCTCCATAATCAGTGGATATAGCTACCTTTCCATACAGTATGCCAACCCCTCTACAATTGCCTTTGCTTCTGCCACTAAGTTAGTTGTCTCTCCTATCTCCTGTGCTTTCGCAAACACCAAATCGCCGGCATGATCTCGAACACAAAACCCATATGAGCTTGGACTAGGATTTTCTCTTGATGAACCATCAGTATTGCATTTGAACCACCCTTCATAAGGAAGCTGTCATGTAACTGTCTTAGTCCCCATATATTGCTTGTAGCCTTCAAAGAAGCCGATCATATCTGACCATAGAGGAGGAATTCTGGACAGCCATGGGTACCTCATCCTTGCTAGATAATGTAAAGTCTTATTCACTTCATGAATCACCCTATTGCAAGAAATTTCACCACCATACTTCATCGTATTTCTCCTCTTCCAAAGTTCCTATGTGATTACAGCTGGAGCTGCCTGATATAATGGCGTTAGTTTAGGACAACACTTTGCATTCCACCATGTTCTTATTACTTGATGTACCTGTACCAAGTTGACCACTAAACCTGCTGCTTGAAGGAAGTTTCTCATTACTCTAGTTGCAATTTCAGTAGTTAGGAACAAGTGTTGAAAAGTCTCTTCTTGCGGTTGTGAACAACACAAACACTTAGATACTACCAAATACCCACTTCTTCTCCACAAATTGTCAGTAGGAATCTTCCCCTTCCACAATCTCCATAAGAAGAATGGGATTTCAAAAGGTAGACCTTTAGTTCATATCTTATTGTAGTCAGGATTTACATGATCTCTATGCCTCAAAATATTCCAAGCACTATTAACAGAGAAATTTCCTTAGGGTGAAGCCATCCATATAGGAACATCCTAGGAATAGTCAGTAGTGCCAAATATGACTTCTTGCCTAATATGTTGAGCAATGTCCGCAAGGAAAGATTGCGCTAGAAGTTGCTCATCCCATGTATAATCCACTCTCAATTCAGCTACTTCCTGCATATCTTCATTGATTGTATAGTCATTTGGAACAATATGGTACAAAGCTCCCAAACCAGTCCAATTCTCATGCCAAACATTAGTAGAACCCCTATTCATTTCCCATTGTATTTCGTGCTCCACCTCTTCCGTAGCCTCTAACATTTTCCTCCATACATGAGATCCTTGTCTAAATTGGACAGTTGTCGGGATTTCTTTTTTATAGTACTTGTTCCATATAAAGTTATACCATAAGGACTTGGATGTCCTAAACTTCCACCACAATTTGGCAAATAAAGCTTTTGATACATCATGCAGCGATCTAAAACCTACACCCCCTTCTTCCTTTGGTAGGCATAGATTTTGCCATTTTGTCCAATGTCTACTCCTACCTTCTTCCTTGGTACTCCAGAAGAATCTCGCAAAGGCATTATGAAGGTGTTCAATTACATTTTTAGGAGGGTTAATGACAGAAAGGATGTGCGTTGGCATGCTCTGTAGGACACTAGAGATTAATGTAGATTTTCTTCCCTTTCCAAGAGGGTAGTTTTGCCTTTACATTTTTGATCAGGTCATTGTAATAATCCTTCCTTCTTCTTGTGTAGAATATTGGACAACCAAGATAGGTGAATGGAAATTCACCCTTTTAAAATCTAGTGATAGTACCTATCGAACAGAACACTGTTAAGGACACACTATAGTGCATATAAAAGGAACTCTTTGTCTTATTGATCATTTGGCCTGAGGTTTGCTCATACTTGGACAAAACTTCTATAATTTTCATTAAAGAGTATGGGTCAGCAGAGGAGAAGATTATAGTATCGTCTGCATAGGCCAAATGATTTAATGGATCAGTCCATTTAGTCATCCCTAAGCCCTTGAATCTCGTGTCTTCAAATAATATATTTAACGATCTAGACAAAACATCTAAAGAGAGAATGAACAGGTCTGGAGAGAGAGGATCTCCTTGCTTAACCCCTTTAGTTGAGTGAAAGAAACCTCATGTTTGACCATTAATCAAAACAGAATACCAGTTGTTGGAAATTAAATTCCATATCATGTTGATGAAGCATTCTGCAAATCCCATTTTCCTCAAAACATGCATTAGATACTTCCATGAGACCTTACCATAAGCCTTTGCCATGTCAAGTATGATAACTACATTAGCGGGTTTTTCCCTTAGTCTTATATCAGTAACAATCTCCTATGTTAACAGAATATTTTCAAATATACTTCTCCCTTTGACAATTCCTGACTGATTGGAAGAGATCAAAGAAGGCGGTATTTTTTCCAGCCTATCATGAACATCTCTGGAGATAACTTTATTTACAAAATTGCTTAAGCTAATAGGCCTTAGGTCGTTAAATGTTTGAACCTGTTGTTATTTTGGGAGAAAGACAAGGTTTGTGTGGGTTATAGACTTAGGTAAAGAACTTCCTCCATAAAATAGTTTCAACATCGCATATATGACTTCCCCTATTATATCCCAAAATTCTTGAAAAACCATTCCTGTGAAACCATCTGGCCCACTTGCACTTTCATCGCTCAGTGCAAAAACCGCTGTCTTTACCTCTTATATTGTAGGAATTCTATAAAGTTCTATGTTTTGATCACAAGACACCATTGAGGGTACATTGATGAGGAGCTCAGACCTTGTATGATCAGCTACTTGTGTGAACTGGTTTTGGAAAAATTCGACCGTTGCGTCGGCTATCCGTTCTTGCGACTCAATCCAGTTACCATCATGGTTCTGGATTCTCTTCATTTGGAGTTTCTGCCTTTTACCGTTGACATGGTTATGAAATAATCTAGTGTTTCTGGCTCCTTCTGCAAACCAGGACATACCTGATTTTTATTTCCAATATTGTTCCCCTATGCTCAGGTATCTCTTTAATTTAGATTGTGCCTTCTGAAGTACAATTATATTCTCAATTATGGGTTCTTCTTCAAACAATATTTCCTTTATTCTGACCACATCTTCCCTTAAAGCTAGTTGCTTGAAGATGTCCCCGTAAGTGAGCCTACTCCATTTTGAAATAGCAACCTTAACTCTTTTAAATTTCTGTTTGAACTTCCAGAAGGGGTCACCTATGACGTCAGCCTGCCAATTATGTTGAACCACCTCCTTAAAAGAGGTATGTTTTGTCGAGAAATTTAGAAATTTGAATGGTTTAGTAAACGTGGTAGTCGCGTCACCACAAGTCATAAACAGAGGTGCATGATTCGAGCCTGTTCTAATAAGATGTTCGATCTCTGTAGTTGGGAATAGAGATTGGAATGGGAATAGACAAAGATTTTGTCCAGTCTTTTAAATATGCATTCTGCATTTGGCCTCCCATTCTACCATGTGAAGGGACTTCCTTTGTACCAAGTGTCAAAGAGTTCACATTAGTTTACACAGCAGGCAATGTCCTCATATTTTGGAGGGTAGACTAGAAGCCCTCGAATTTTCTCTACTTCACTCAAAAGCACATTAAAATCCCCTCCAACTAGCCATGGTGGTTTCATATCACTTGCAAGGTAGTATAAACTATCCCATAATTATAGTATGTTCAGTGCTGAGCACTTTGCATACACGAAAGTCATCATGATATATTTATCAATATCTTGATGATAGACTCTGATAGTAAGTTGTTATTCTGTATCAATTACCAATTCCCACTGCACGACTGAATCCAGAAAAAGCCATATCTTTCCATTGATATTTGAAATGGCACCATCCATGCCAAGTCTCCTCCTGTAGTTTTGAATAAATCTTTAATTTTGAAAAGGTTCCATAAGTGCTATAACAAAAAAACCATGTTCCCTTTGCATGTTGATAACTCTCTGAAAGGCCTGTTATGTCTTAACATAACTAATATTCCATATGAGTGTTTTAATCATCATCTAGTCGTGGAGGCTACCTTTTTGGGCAGTATTCTTGCAGGTGGTAGCTGTTCCTTTAATTGATTTTGCCTCTTTCCTTTATTACCCTGTTTAGTAGATAACCTAGGTGACAAATCTCCTTCTCTTGCAATAGCCTTGAAGTCCCAGCAATAGATTCATTGTTACCTTCATCTTCTAGTTGCTCTCTATTAACCAAGGCAGTATGAAATTCCATTGGTTGTTGGTTGGGTGTAATAATGTCATGCATTACATGATTTGGGGATTTCAATGGTACACTTACTTGGATCTGTATTGCAGATCCTGTATCTGATGCACAAGTCATAGACATTGTATTAATTGCAGTTGATTCTCTTGGTACAATAATTGTACCATTCTATTCATATACAACGATAGCATCCTTCCCAACCACATCTTGGGGTTCTAGAGCATCATCATTGACTCTGTCATGTGGTCTGGTTGCCACTATTGGTCCTTGAACATTGGCTAGTAGTTTTCTAGTTGTGTTGCTGCTCAACGCATTGTTGGGTAACGTATTGTGAAACTATTCTGGGATTGGCTTTTCCATATGATCATCAACTCTGGATATTGTTTGTTTCCCTGATCCATAATTCTTCAGTTCAGTCCCTAGTTGTACATAACATGGTGTATTGCCATTAGGCACAGGGGATTCCATACTTGTCTGTACAGGCATATCCTGGCATGAGTGGTTGAGTGTATCATTAAGGATTTCCTTATGCATTCTAAAACTCCTTTGAACCCATTCAAAAGTATTTTCCTTTGTTACATATGGTGCTACCCCAACAATTGTAGTAGTATTGTTTGTGCCGATTCTTGGGTCTTTTGGATTGTCACTGGATTTGTCTGTAGTCCTTATATGTTGGATCTCTTGAATTATGTTTGTTTCCACTGTTTGATGCTTGTGTTGTTTGTCATTTATCTGGTCCTTGCCATTGTTATCTCCATCAGTTGCAGCATCAATACCAGTATACCTAGCACTTGGTTCTGCCATATTCTCCAAAGCACTTGCTGTTACAATTTGAGAATTGGTATGTGAGCCATGGTTCTGAACTTTTGTGGTTATCTGTTTTGCATTCATTTGTTCATAAGACTATTTGTGTTTCTCTTGCTTGTTTTTCTTGTTGATACCCTTGAAATTCTTCTTCTTCTGAGATTTCCATTGAAGGGGTGGTTTGCATTTATGGGTTGATGTGCTGTAGGTTTGATTTTGCCCAGTTGTTCTTCATTTTGATCTTGTACCACTACTCTTTGTTTGTAGTTTTGTGTTGCCCTGGTATGTTCTGCTCCTTTTGATGTTGTATTATATTTGCTCCTTCAGTATTGTTTGATATCTGTTTGGTTTTATTTTGTGGGGTTTCAGTAGCTACTTCTTTTTTGTCTTCTTCTTCTCTTTCTCGAATAGGGCATGGGTAGTATTCATGTCCTAAGTGCTTGCAGTGTGAGCAATATGTTGGGAGATCCTCATATACCACTTCTAGTCACCGTCCATCCCCATTGACATCCTGATCTTCATCAAAACCTAGCCAAACATTATGAGGCCTGAGTTGAGTCAAGTCAACCTGCATTTTGACTTTAGCTACACTTCCTCTTGTTTCCTGCATAGAGGCTAGGTCGAGATGCAAAACCTTCCCAATAGGAGACAACAATACAGATAGGACCTCCATGTAGTAAAAATGCCATGGTAATTCAGTAATGATTATCCAAATAGGAACAAATGTGTTATCCTCATTCGGGTTGAAATTGGGAGTCCAAGCTTGTAGTTCCATTCTTTGACCTTGTATGTACATGAAGGTTTTTGTCCAGATAGTTGTGTGATCGTACTCATTGTCTAGATCAATCTAAACTATACGCGCATTGAAATAGGCTATTTTAACTCCTCCTCTTACTTCTGTTTGTGCTATGAAACTTCTGGTGATCACCTCTATTCGAGGCACTGTGTTAACGAATTTCCCTACAATTGTAAATTGGCATCTGGATGCAAGTGTGATCATGCAGTCCTTCCTACTAAATTTGAAAGTCAGTTGGCCCTAATTGGTAGTTATGTTTGGGGGTGTGAAGTCTATTGGGGTTATTTCTACTGCTTGCCTTGCTCTTAATTTTGTAGCAAGTGAATGAGTTATGGTGGGAGGTGTAAGGGCATGATAATTAGTTGGTTTAGGTGGCTGGGCAGTAGCTTCTGTTTGGTTTAGTTTGGTTGTTGATTTTGTTGAGTAAAACTGGATACTTTGGTGGACATTTGCAGGTGGTTGTACGGAGTGTGTGTGTTTTGGTATATAAAAACTAGTTAATATGTTTGGGTGTACATTTGCAGCAGATGTACTGATTGTTTGATTATGGTGTTTGGTATGCTGTGTAATTTCTTTTGGTGTTAGCATCTGAGTGTTAGTGTGATGGTGCTTAGTCTTAGTATTATTTTTATTCTAGAAAACAAGTGGTTTGTCAAAGTTGGTGGAGATCTTAGGGAAATTTGCTGGCATTGATATTTGAGTGAATTGGGGATTAGTTTGAGCATTGATATTTCTAGTTAAGT